>CATIWJ010317460.1:0-14749 GCA_949640765.1 Croton laevigatus
ATAAAGTATGATTACTGTAGTTTAGTTATATATAAATAATATTTTAATCCACCTAACCCAACCCATCAAATTATCAACACCAAAGTTCAACCTAAGCATGCTGTTTGAAATGTAAAGAAATGAAAAAAACGGAGGTAGTAATTTATAAGATTGAGTCAAATTTTGAAAACTATGACCACCTATTTTTTACACCAGTATCCAACACAGAAAATTTTTAAAAAAAAATTATTTCTCAAAAATCTCTACTCAAGACACAAGGAATTACCGTATTTATGAGATATGTGCCAAAACTGTTAGCATTTTATATTTTAAACAAAATTAGCTATCATTTTAAAAATAATTAGAAAATGATTATTATGTTAAAAAAATTTTCTTTAGTCATAAATAATTAAAAAAGAAAAATAAAATAAAAATATTTGAAGTCGCATCGGCCGATCAACTAAATGGGCATCCGCCTAAAATCAGCGCTGCCAACTGGTGAAACGGGGCAAAACTGAACGGGGAGGGCAACTGGAGGAGCAAAGTTCTAGTGGCGGCAAATAGAAAATGACATGCAAATTAATTAATTAAAGAAGTCGCCCTTTGAAGAAAAGGCGGTTCATTAGTGGTACATTAAAATATATTCATGTTTCTTATGGGTTTAAAAATGTTATGAAAATATAAAATCTTCAATTCTTAGTATAGATAAATTATTCATAAATTTATTGGAAATTTAATATAAAATAGTTTAATTTATTATAAGTTTCATGCGAGTTTAATATACATTATAAAGACTTGTAGAAAATTTAATATAAAATATTTTGGTTTATTAAAAAAATTTTACTAGTTTCATATATCTTTCTTCAACGTGTTGTAAATTAATTGTATATTAAGTTATGTTTTGTTTTAAAAAATAGCTGTTTTGGCAATTAGTTTTAATTTCTGACTTATAAATCACAATTGAAAAACCATCTTATTTCTCATTTTCGAACAATGAATAAGTTTTTTGATCAAGTAACTCTGGAAATTGGCAATTGTAGCAAAATTATAATAATTGATTATTATTTTTTAATTAAAATAATTTATTCATTCTTCAAGATATAAATTCTTATATTGAGAAGAATATGTTTAAAGATTTTAATAGTTGATCTTGTTTATAAATGTGTATGTGTTGGTTATAGAAATATTTAGGAATAAAAATTTAAAAACAAGACAGACAAAAGTGAAAAATAGTTTACTGTTTTTGAGAAATAAAAAACATGAAATTAAAAATAATAATGTTGGAATCTCACATCGATTAAAAGTAACGAACATAATGAGTTTATAAAGCTGGGTAAACCTCGCATATCAACTCGAGTTTTCAGGTGAGCTAGGACCATATTCTTAACATGGCATCAGAGACTGCCTTACCAATGCTGGGACGGTGGCCTGTAAATGGGTTTTGCACCCGTACTGGGTGACCTCCTATAGAATAACTACTGATGTCACACTCCAGATGAATCTGGGCATGACCTAAAAGTAAGGAACATAATGAGTTTATAAAGTTGGATAAACCTCACCTATCAACTCGGAGTTTCAGGAAAAAAAATTGCTTTATAGATTTCCAACAAATATATAAATAACTAATATTTTAAGTTAAAATATTATTTAAAAATTGCTTTTTCAACAATGCAAACAATCTCCAACTTTCATGCAAGGAAAAAAATTTATTACTTTGAAGATATACGAAGAAAAGAATTACTAGTAATACTCACAATACTTTCTTATGTCGAATGAGCTTCGAGTTGACTATGGATATCGAGCTAATGCATGCACTATTGTTTCCTCTGTTTCATTGTAGTATCTCGAAGCCGCCAACCATGGATTCTCGTACAACAATAACAGCACAAAATCTAAAAGAAGAAAACTTCTCATTTTCAAAAAGAAAACAAATATTTTAAAGAGTGGAAACTTAAGAAAAGTAGAAAAAGCTATGGCGTTAAGAAATAAATTTAACCAAATCCAAGATATAAATTTTTAAAAAGAAATTAGACCTTTCACACTAACAATTTTTTAATATTTCAACTTGAATTGATGTTTGCTATAAGATTAATAAATAACAAATTTTTTTTTTAATTTAACCATCTAGTTTTTGAACGCCAAATTATAGGTGCCAGCTGATCTAAATTCGAGCTAGAAAAAACTAGCAAGGATAAGAAAACTATTCCTATTAATTTTTAATGGAATTACATTTCCAAAAGTTGGTTAAGTTGGAATAAAAGATTTTTTTTTAAAAAAAATAATAAAGAAGTTGTTTAATATTAAGCTCCTAAAATTTAGGAACCTAACGGATGAGGGTAGTAAATATTTTCTCACATATTTAAATATTAAAAACATTTAAAAATAAATATAAAAAATAAAAGTTCAACTTGGGAGAAATTATTAGATTAACATTTAAAAAAAATGCAAGTAAATCACAGGATTTGAATTTTATAGTGCAGTAAATGGTATTTTTTTCAAAATAAAGCAAATAGCATATTTGGACCATTAAAAAATCATAAAACTCATTTTTACTCCTCCTCTCCCTCTTCTTTTTTCTTCTACCCATAAAATAAAAAATTTAAAAAGAAATAAAAAATTGAATACACAAAATAACAAGTATATAAATATTCGTATATTCTTTAAAAAACAAAATTCATATATGAAAATATTTATATACTTATATACAAATTCTTATTTGCATATACGCATTGCATGTAGGTATAGATTCTTATTTGTATATAAGGAATATATATATATATAAAAGAGAATGTATATAAAAATATGATTTTTGACTGTGTATATAAATATATTTATATACAATTTTGTATATAGATATATAAATATTTAAACACGAATATTTATATACAGACTATTTTGTGTTTTCAATTTTTTTTATTCTTTTAAAATTATTTTACAGGTGAAAAAAAAAAAGAATAAGAGCATAAAAGGAAATTAAAAAATATTATTTACTTATTTGAAAAAAAAAATATTATTTACTTAACTCTAAACTTTAAAAAATTGCTCTTTTTAACTTGTCAAAAGATAGAATAAAACTTATTGAATTAAATGTTGCATTTCCTAATAAAAAGTTTCCCTATAAAACACACCCAAAAAGAAGATTTTCTTCAAATGAAACGATCATTGCACTTTTTTTTTTCTTTTCGAAATTGAGTGTGTTTGCTTACCATATTTTCCAATCTTAATCAAATTGATTGCTAGTTGAAACCGATCGAAATGTTCCATTTTGTCTCTTCCAACTTCATAAAGTTGGTAAGCTATAACCCAATGACCATTAAGAGATGCTGTACAAACCGGTAATCTTCCATCTCCATCTCTGATGTTAATCAAATCCGGATACTTTTTCATCATAATGTCGATACCCTCCATAAATCCATATATTGCAGCATAACAAAAAGCTGTATTTCCACGCTCAGCATCTGAACTAGACTCTACAATTTCTTTTTCGTCTGATCTTAGCTTGTGTTTTTTGCTTATGGTTCTAATTTCGAAATCTTCTTTCTCCAATATTTCAACCAGTTTCTCCACAAAACCACTTCTCCTTGCTGCAACCGCAACATGGAGAGGAGTTTCACCCCTTAAATTCAACCTTTCTGTTTTCCCTTGTGGATAATATTCAAATATTTCATTAGCCATGTTCCAGTCACCTTTAATTGCTGCTTCGTACAGTTTTGATCGTCTTTCTTCATCCTCTTTTAACAACGATTATATAGAACAAAACTGTAATTAAACTCTCAGGCAGATCTGCAAATTTTTATTAGGGTGGACGAATAGAATGTGTTTAAAAAAATATAAAATTTGAGTTTGATATTTTTATTAATTAATTTGAATAAAATGAGAAACTCTTAGGTTCACTTATTCTATATGTTACATCATCAGTAGACTAATTTACTTATGTAATGATAAATCAGTTAAAGACATAACAAATAAGAACAATCAATCAGGAGAGATAAAATGATTTTATGCTTATTTTTCTCTCTCTCCATTGATTTTGCAAATTTCTCATCACCCTATTGATTTAGTCCATAAATAACGTGGTAGACTAAGTCAAACAAGGAATTTCTCATTTAGCAAATACTTCCTGATGCTAATATACTTGTGATATGATCTTCTAACAAAATATATAGAGTAATGATCCATGTTGCGACTTGCAACAATCTATGACCCACCTATTTTTTTTTTAAAAAAAAAAATTAGTGTTGAATTGTCTTTACCTAATCTCGAGATCAAATTCGGTAGGTTGTAATTTAAAATTTGACTATGTATTATAAAGTTAACATAACAACAAATTCAACAATTATAATTATTTTGTACAAAGTCAAATTCCGCTGACAGTGATTATGGTAAAGGTAGAAGAGAATGTGAGGTGGATGATGGTTATGGTGAAGGTAGAAGAGAAGAAGTGGAAAAAGGCAAGGAGAAAGTGCAATTTAGGGAGAGAATGTGAGGTGGATGATGTTATGGTGAAGGTAGAAGAGAAGAAGTGGAACAGGCAATGAGTAAGTGCAATTTAGGGATATTTAGGACTTTATTTGGTCAAAAACAACTTATTTGTTTATTCTTGAAGTTGCAAAACCCAGCTTATAAAAAATAGTTTATAATCTAATTATAATTTACAATTTAAACTATGAAAAACACTTAACTCAATAATTTATAATTTAAAAACTGCTTATAATTTGATTTAATTTGCTTATAAGTTTTGAGAAACACCCTCTAAAATATATTAGTTCACTACATGCATACAAATACTAATTATTTGGAAATTTGTTTAAATTAATAAATTGCTCAAGTTTGGTGAACAAATTAACAAAAGAAATGAACAAATTGAACACTTGATTTGAGATAAGGGGGATGATAGTAGCAGCCAAAAACATTTTCCATTTCAAAAGTCAAATTGAACATTCAACCAAATATAAAAATAGTTATAAGTATGTTCATTTTGCTCATACCTTATTTTGGTACGGTGTTTGCGCCTTTTGTATTAAATTTATAATATAAAATCAAATTTTACTAACAGTAATTATGTTGAAGGTAGAAGAGAATGTAAGGTGGATGATGGTTATGGTGAAGGTAAAAGAGAAGAAGTGGAATAGATGGTTATGGTGAAGGTAGAAGAGAAGAAGTGGAATAGGCAAGGAGTAAGTGCAATTTAGGGATATTTAAGACTTTAGTTGGTCAAAACAACTTTAAAAATAAGTGTTTATTATTGAAGTTGCAAAATCCAGCATATAGTTTATAATGTGATTATTATTTACAATTTAAACTATGAAAAACACTTAATTACTTAATTAAACAATTTATAATTTAAAAACTGCTTATAATCTGGTTTAACCAGCTTAAAAGTTTTGAGAAACACCCTCTAAAATATTTTAGTTCACTACATACGTACAAATACTACTTATTTGGAAATTTGATTAAATTAATAAAATTGCTCAAGTTTGGTGAATAAATGAACAAAAGAAATGAGTTAAAAATCACATCACAATTTCAAAAGGGCACCGAATAACTGGTGCTACTCCCTTTTATTTTTTTTTTAAAATTTTTATTTTATTTTCTTTAAAAAAAATGTGTTGAGGATCAAATTCAGTAGGTCCTAATTTACAGAATTTGAGTCAATTATCAATTTCACGAAAAACAGTTAGAGCCATCTAATTCAATGGTTCTAACTTTTTTCATGAAATTGATAATACAAACTCAACTTTTGTAAACTAAAACATACTGTAATTGATCTGAAGCTGCGTAGACACAATTCAACACTTGATTTGAAATAAAAGAGAGTAGCACCCAAAAACATTTTCCATTTCGAAAGTCAAATTGAACATTCAACCAAATATAAAAATAGAAAGCAAGAAATATACCAGCAAAAAAATAATTATAAGTATGGTAATTTTGCTCATACCTTTATTTTGGTACGGTGTTCGCGTCTTTACTCTCAGGATCTGACGACGGACTGTCAAATACAAAATTGTTAAATTAGACCATAGCTTATTTTAAAATTTTGCCATATAAACAAAGAGCAAATTTAGATTATGTTTGGTAACAATTTTTTGGTTGTTTTAAATGTTGTTTTATAAAAACTAATCCCCTCAATAACTTTTAGCTTCTACATTCAATTTATTCAAAAACACTGACCTTTCATATTTTTGTTAGCATATCAGCAGATTGGTTCACCTGCTTTGGATAAATCAGCAGACTTTTCTTTGAGAATTACTATTTTCAGAGCAATTACCTTTTTATTTATTCATTGTTTGCTCTAGCAATTACTTTTTTATTGTTCTGGAAATAACAATTTTCTTATTTTATTATAATTTTAAGATCTTTTATCTTATAATACTTATTAATTATATGTATAATTAGAGAGAAAAAATAAATTAAATATATCACTAATATTAATATTAACTGTTTATTGTGTAATTCTAGCTCTTTAAATTGTTTTAAAAAATTAATTTAATAATATAAGTCAGTAGTCCTTTATGATAATATAGAATTTAACCTCTATTTATATAGACAAATAACTAGAAACAAAATCTAATATAATAAGTAAAATAAACTCCTAATCAAAATCCAACAAGAAAACTCACAACTTACCCTAATTGTATTCTAATTTAATTAATAACCCATACTAAAAATATAAATATATTAAATTAATTTAATTATATAGTACAAAATCACAACCTGTGTAATTTTTTACAGGTCTGTGGAAATTTCTGATTATAAATCCATAGGTCGTATGACATATACATAGGGCATGAAAATCATTCAAACCTCCAAATTAGTTTAATGGGCTTTATGACATGTAAAGCCAAAGAAAATGGAGAGAGAAAGAATGAAAAAACTGACATCTGTAGGCGTTCACAATGGAGACAAAAAGAGAGAAAATGCGTGGATAAAGGAAGATGTTGGTCTGGGTGTCAGGTGTGCACAAAATGGTGCATTTTGTGAGAATGCAGCCAATATCTCCAATACATTTCGTATAAAATGATAAAGGATTTTCCCGCCTCCAGCTTCCATCATTTCTTTATCTGATAGAGGTGCCCTTTTTTTGCTGGCGTCAATATTCTTTTGGCAGAAGGTGTTTGAAGAAGAAGCATTCTCCCTCTTCCTTTTTAAGGGCTTTTTGGAGAGAAAAAATATAAGAAAATTTTGTGTGGAATACTGAAAGTTTCACCAATTCTATAACGGAGGTAGTACTATTTTAATTATTAATAAATGAATTTTAAATCCAATTCTAATAATAAATACTATTTTAATTATTAATTAATTAAATTTAAATTATATTCTAATAAGAAATATTACATAATTATTTATAATTAATCAATTATATTCATATTATACTCTAATAAAGAATATTATTTTATTATTAATTAATTAAATTGAAATAAAAATATTAATTTAATTATTAATCAAATTTAAATTATATTTTAAATAAAGATACTATTTTATTTTAAATATAATTAATTAAAATTAACTTTTTAGTATTAATTACTTGTGATAATTAATTAATTAAATTCAAATTATATTCTAATAAAAATATTATTTTAATTATTAATTAATGAAATTCAAATAAAATTCTAATAAGGAAGAGTTTTTTAATTGTTAATTAATTAAATTTAAATTATATTCTAATAAGGAATACTATTTTATTTTTAATCTTTAATTTGCATCATTTTTCATTTTCTCTCATTAATTATTCATTTATATAATTAAATAATAATTTTTCAAAATAAAAGGTATTTAATATGAGTAGATACGTGCAATGCATGTTTAAAATTTTTAAATTATGGGGGGTCATTTGACTTCACCCAAAACGCTCCTATAAAATTTATATTATTAAGAGCAAAATTGTCTCAATATAATTATTTATAACAAATAATTAATTATATTCAAATCAAGGAATACTATTTTAATTATTAAGTAATGAAATTTGAACCTAATTCTAATAAGAAATATTATTGTAATTATTAATTAATTTCTTTATTTTTTTTGAAAAGGCTCATAAAATTACATTTTTGTTCTTTCACCATTATTTTAATAGAAAAAATAGACAGAAGTGTATTTTTTTCAACGGAATCATAATATAGGGAGATTTTTGTTCCAAAAAAATAAAAAGACGGAGAGGAAAATGTAGGTTGAGGTAAAACCTAGAGAGGGTTTTGTAAATTTTCCCTTAAAAAATATTATCTCCGTTTTTTTCAATTCTTTACATTTTTCTTTTTGGGTGTTTTTTTAATTCTTTACATTTTTATTTATAGTAAGTTTTGTAATTATTTATTATTATTTTTTTATTGATATTGGTGAAAAAGTAAATTTTTTAAAGGGTTAGTAATTGTTTATTATTATTATTGCCTTGGTATTGGTGAAAAGCTGATTTTTATTAGTATTAATTAAAAGTGAATGTAAAAAAAATGAGAAAAACAGATGTAGTAATCCATTATCAAATATCCAATTTCAAACTGAAATTATTCAAAATACCAAAACAAATTAAAAAGATATTATCAATAGAAAACATAATTATAAGCTCAAAATCTTCACAGTCTAAAAAAACAAAATAAACCAAAACCTTAACCGAAGTAGGCAAATCGGAAGAAAGAAAGAGGCTCATATGTGATATGCCTTTGAATCGATTAAGGGAAGAAACCATCGAAAAAACGTCGGCTAGAACTCAGATGTTGCCCTTTGTCAATTGTCACCATCGAGCTCTACTCCACAAACAAATCGAAATCTAGAAACGAGGAATAAAGAATATGAGATTGAAGTTACTTTTTTTTCATCTACTTCAACCATCGCGACAAACAACAATGAAGAGGAGATGGACTTGTAACAGCATTGGTCTAACCTCCGAGGGTAGCAGGCTAGCAATGATGTCATGACTACCAGAGAGAGGGATGTTAAGCAGCAGCAGCAGCTACTGAGGATGAAGAAAGAAAAAGAGAAAAGATAAGTTTTTTAGGTTTCAAATGAATGATATTAGAGGCAGCCAGCGGACAAGCGAAAAAGAAGGTGTGAGCGGCGCAAAAGAAGCAAAGCATGATTAGGTTTAGGTTTTTTTAGGCTTTTATATGTGTAGATTTTAGACTAAAACGATAGAGTTTAGTTTGGGTTCAATATGCGATGCAATTCGGTTTGCATACCTGCAAACTGACAGACCAACTGCAGTTTACAGATACTTGGAACCATTAACCGAACCTACTAATCGATAACCACATTTTCTGTTCAGTTCAATTTGATTTCTCAATTTCGGTCAAAATTTGCTCACTCGTAGATATAAATGTGGCTCTTCTCAAAATTTAAGGCGCAAACGTATAAAAGGTCTTCAAATACCTATTAAAACAATTAACCAACAAAACAAATCAAATCAAATAATTAAACTTTATTCAAACATAATGTTTTACCAACCACACCATAACTTACTTAAACAGGCACCATAACTTACTTAAACCGGAAATGTCCCCTTCGCGAGCAGTCATTATTGTCCAACACAGATCTAGTAAAATTAGATTTTTGTACTGTTCAATGTCTGTATCCTGTAAAAAAAAAATAATAATAATCATATTAGGTATAATTAAAACATAATACCAAATTTAGCATATTTCCATTACCAACAAAAAAATTAAATCATTTTAAAGAAACCAATTAATTTTTTGAAGAAAATGTTAAAAATGGAATACTAACGGAAAATAAAATATTTCCATGATATATATAAATACAACTTAATGAAAAGGTACATACCACTAGAATAGAGAAACCAGTTAGTGAAAATAGGAATCCGGAAGATTGATGTGATTTATGATAAGTGTTGAATTTATATATGTTTTTATATGGAATTATTATTTACTTTTGCTTATAATTGGTGATTAATTTAATTATTTAGCACTTATTCTGTCGAGTTTTATTTGTCAGGTCATACTCGAGGAATCTTGTATAAACGAACAAAAATTGGACAGGAATAGTGCGAAGAAGGGCATTTTTGGAAGGAATTAGGAGTTCAAGGGATTTTATGGCAATAAAATGCAGAATTGTGGACTTAAAATGGAATTTTCAGTGTTGTTGAGTAGCTGCTGTTGTGAAACACAGCGTTTTGGCTGGTGATTTGAGCTGGTGCAAAACGCTGCGTGTTGATTTAATAAAGGAAGTGTTTCTGCCTGTTACAGAACGCACCGTTTGGCCATTATTAAGAAATTCTAAAACGCAGCGTTTCGTGAAGTTTGAGCAAAAGGTCTCAGTTTTGCTCAACGGATCGTTTAACGTGTTCTGATTGAAATAGAAGAGGGATTTTTGAATGGCGTTCTGAAATGCACGAAGAAGGCGATTTTGAAAAGTGATTTGGAAATCAAATTCGAAATGAGATTTGGGAATTCAAAAGACCGATTCTGGTGGGATTCATGTTTTCGGGATGGATTTGGAGTTTGGATATAGATCGAGAAAACCAGAAAAAATATAGAGAGAAGGGAATCGACACACAGAAAAAAACAAGTAAAAAAAAGAGAACGAAGAGGAATAGCAGAGAGAGATTTTGACGAGAAACAAAAGACAGAGGGAGTTCCGGTGGTGGAGGGCCGAAGAGCAGAAGGTGGGTTTCGAAAGGAACCAGGTGTTCACCACCGGAACTCAAGCTCCTCACCGGCAAACGACAGAGCTTTTCACCGGAAAACTGAGAAACAGAGGACTGACAAAGAACAGAGGCGTTGAACAGAGGAAATTACGGTCTGGACACGACGAAACCGAAGAGGAGATAAGCTTTTCAACCGGAAATCAAAAGCAGAGCACCGATTCTGACATATTAGGAAGTTTACGAAAGAAAGGTGAAGAACAGTTTGGGCAATTAGAAACAGACCAAAAAGGTGACGTTTTGAGGGAAAAAACGCAGATCAGAACAAGTTTGAAGAAGCAGCAAGTTTTGGACATGAGGTTTTTTTTTTTTCCTATTGTTTTCCTTTTCTTTTTCTTGTTCTTCATTTTGATTGTGGTGAAATTGTGGATGATGGTGAACTGAATTATTTGATTGTTTCTGTTGAGTTTGCCATATTGTTGATGAACTAATATTTGTTTGTATTCGGCAAAAAAAAAAATATTATTAAATTTATTAATTTAATACCACAAGCTTTCGCCCTTGACCTAAATTTGTAGAGATGAAGATGATTTCAGAATGCAAAATGGGTATTGACCCCGAAAGATCATTTTAATATTGAGCCAAAATAATTGTTTTTTGTTTTTGTCTAATGTTTCTGCTGCAACTTGCACCATAGTTAATTGAGTTTTGCTCAGATATAGAAAATTACTACCACTAAATTTTTTGGCTATGATAATTGGTCCAAACAAAAAACTAATATTACTAAATTTTATGGGTTATATTTTATTTTATTAGTCCCTTTCAATTATGACTTCTAAAAAAAAATTAATCCAAAAGAGTTATATTAAAGTATTTTGTTATTTTATTATTTACGTCTGTCTTTTAGGCTCAGATCCGTTTTAAGTTCATTTTAAATCGTTGATCTATGTATGCTCCTACCATATCACATCAAATTCATCTAACGCTCAAACATACAACAAAACACAAAAACTTCAAACCCCATCATCTCATCTGAACCGAAACACAAAATGAAATATAAAACAAAATCGAAACAAACCTGCTGCTGGAGTACTGGTTGTGGCTGGCAACTGCAGAGAGTTATCGGAAACTTTCTAGGGGAAAGAGTAGCGGCGGATAAGAGGGAGGGACAGAGGGAAAAAGATCGAATTATGTTTCAATTTTACCCAGCACACCCGCTTGGTCTTGACTTAAGGTCCTCTTGAGTCCTGTATAATTTTTGTTCTTTTGAATAATTGGTCTTGACTAGGTCGCTTGTATAGTATTTTTGTCCTTCTGGATAATTGGTGTGTGGCATTAAATAACCGAACCATTCTTGTCTACTTTTTATCCTTTTTGGATATTTGGTCTTGACTCGAGGTGGTTTTGCATGGTATTTTTTTTTTTGTTCTTTTTATAATTTGTGTGTGGCGTTAAATAATCAAATCAAACTTGACTCTGACACGATATTATTTTTTATTAATATTTATATCATCTTTATTTTTAATTTATTAAAATTACAGGGCTTTTAATGTCTTGAAGTGAAAATTTTAATATTTTTTTATTAGATTATAATAATTATATTTTTTATTTTATAATAAATATAATTTATTTTTAATAAATATGAGATCTATTTTTTATATTAAATAGATGTTGATTGATATTTTTTGGATAAAATTAAAAGAAAATTATAAAAAAAATAAAAAATAAATAATAAAAATTTTAATTAAAAAAAAACAGAGGTAATATATATTTGTTTGTATTTGACTGTGGTGAAATTGTGGATGATGGTGAATTGAGGGGGCGTTTGGTTAGGGGTAATCAGGAAAGGGAAAGGGAATGAAACCCTTAATGAGTATTTGGTTGGCCAATTCAATGATTCTCATTCCCCCTTTTTAATATTAGTTTTTCCCTCAATTCCCTCAAATTGATTCCCCACACCCCTCAAGGGAATTCTATTCTCATTCCCTCCTCTATTTCTCTTTCTCCCTCTTCTCATGCATAATAAGAATAAATAATAATATTATTAATAAATAGTAATAAATAATAATAAATAAAAATAATAATAATAAATACATAAATAATAACAATAAATAAATAAATAATAAATATATAAATAATAATAATAATAATAATAAATAATAATAATAATAAATAAATAAAAGCATAAATAATAATAATAATAATAATAAATAAATACATAAATAATAATAATAATAATAATTTTGATTCCGATTCTCTCCTTCAAATTAAACAGTTACAAAAGGAATCAAGGGTAAACCATTCCGTTTCTGGATCATAACCAAACAGGGAAAGGTATTCCGATTCCCTGTTTCCTTTCTCATTGTTTCCCTTTCCTGATTCCATTCCGTTTCTCCTGCGCGAACCAAACGGCCCCTGAATTATTTGATTGTTTCCGTTGAGTTTGCCATATTGTTGATGAATTAATATTTGTTTGTATTTGGAAAAAAAAATTATTAAATTTATTAATTTAACGACACAAGCTTTCGCCCTTGATCTAAATTTGCAAAGATGAAGCTGATTTGAAAATGCAAAATGGGTATTGACCCGAAAGGTCATTTTAATATTGAGCCAAAATAATTGATTTTTGTTTTTGTTTAATGTTTCTGCTGCAACTTGCACCATATTTGAGTTTTGCTGAGATCTAGAAAATCAGTAATACTAAATTTTGGGCTATGATAATTGGTCCAAACAAAAAACTAATATTACTAAATTTCATGTATTTGTCACAATGAAAAAGCACGGGTTATATTTTATTTTATTAGTCCCTTTCACTTATGCCTTCTAAAAAAAATAATTAATCCAAAAAAGTAACATTAAGTATTTTATTATTTTATTATTTAAGTCTGTCTTTTAGGCTCAGATCCATTTTATGTTCATTTAAAATCCTTGATCTATGTATGCTCCTACCATATCACATCAAATTTATCCAACATACAACAAAACACACAAACTTCAAACCCCATCATCTCATCTGAACCGAAAAACAAAATGAAACATAAAACGAAATCGAAACAAACATGCTGCTGGAGTACTGGTTGTGGCTGGCAACTGCAGAGAATTATCGGAAACCTTATAGAGGAAAGAGTGGCGGCGGATAAGAGGGAGAGAGGAAAAATGATCGAAGAGGAAGATATTATCGAATTATGTTTCAATTTTACCCCTCACACCCGCTTGGTCTTGACTTGAGGTCCTCTTGAGTCCTGTATACTTTTTGTCCTTTGGAATAATTGATCTTGACTTGAGGTGGTCTTGTATACTATTTTTCTCCTTTTGGATAATTGCTGTGTGGCATTAAATAACCAAACATACTTGTCTACTTTTTGAAAATCTTTTTGGATATCTGTTGTTGACTTTTAGGTCATTTTTTGTCCTTTTGGATAATTGGTGTGTGGCATTAACCAATCAAATTCAACATGACTCTGATAGATGTTATTAGTTTTTTATTAATATTCATACCAACTCTGTATTTAATTTACAATAAATATATTTATTTCAGTTCGAAATATCTCAATCAAAATATTTTAAATATTTTAATAATAATATTTTTAATAAATTAATATAACTAAATATGAAATAATATAGTGGCTTTTTTACCCTTGACTATATTTTCTCCAAAATGTTTTTCGCAAATCGTTTAGAACTCTTCATCATTTCGATAAAAAATACACGACTGTCAATCATCATTATTTGCATTTCCTTCTCTCCATTATTTGAAATCTTAAGATAGTCCGGCTCTAGTTTCTTGGTTTGAAAATGATTCTCTTGTCAGTTCTACAAATGCAATTTCTAGTTTTGACAAGGATTTTCCGGTGACATATTCAACTCCAATCGCTAAGTACATCGATTCAGTTAGTAATTGCGAGAGCATCGTAATTGAAATGTAGAGCAATTGCATTTGCAGCAGGCTTTGCTTAGATAGTTAGAAAATTCTTAATTTTCAAATTTTCTCATCAATTAAACTGGGAGCTGAAAATTTTCTGAACAACATATGCTTTCTTCTTAAAAGTAGTAATTGAATAATAACCTACTTGAATTGTTAATGTGAAACGTGCAAGTTAATAGTTGGGTCTGATTGAATTGTTGATGTTGATGACAGAAAAGAATGAATTTGAGTAGAAATTGTATATTCTTGTCATTTGA
>CATIWJ010317692.1:0-13166 GCA_949640765.1 Croton laevigatus
GTCTCTATCGAGAATCCTATGTCTCGATCGAGACACTTACATTTTCTGTGTAACGGCTCTTTTTCAACGGCATTTTGCTGACGTGGCGCACTGAAATACTATCCGTTGTAATTGATTTTTGACGTGTCTCGATCGAGATAATATTGTCTCGATCGAGAGGATCTTGTTGACCGTTGAAGCTTGATGTCTCGAGCAAGAACTAAGTGTCTGGAACAAAAATTAAGCTCCTGGAAACATTTTGTCCATGTGTCTCGATCGAGACGATGTTACTGAATGATGATCCTTAATGTCTCGAGAGAGAATTGTAAGTCTCGATCGAAAATTAGGCTCCTGGTTTCTTTTTGGCCAACTGTCTCGATCGAGACGATGTTGCTTGAAGAATGATCTTTCTGTCTCGGTCGAGAAATGCATGACTCGAACGAAAATCGGCTTCCTGGAATGTTTTTGGATACTTGTCTCGATCGAGATACATGTGTCTCGATCGAGACGAGGCTGCTGAAAGTTGAACTTCTTTGTCTCGTTCCAGAATTGTATGTCTCGAACGAAAATTGGCCTGATCGAGACACTTACTTCTTTGATTTGGTTTGCTTGATTCCTTTGAGCTATGTTGAGACACACTTTAAATAAAATATCATTAATAGATTTTCAGGTGTTTTGTCAAAGATTCAAAACCGAGGATTAACAGAATTTAATTATTATTATTATTATAATTATTATAAAAGATATATTTCATTTAGAAAAGATATTTGAAAACATAAATAAGTATTTATATAAATTGAGTTTTTAAGTAAGTATTTGTAAATTATCACTTAAATACTTTATAAATCAAGTTATTTAAGAATTTTTGATTTAAGGTAATATTTTTATTAAAATGGGTGATTTTAAAAGAAAAAAAAAATTACATTATTTTATTTGAAGTGATTCTTATACCGAAAACGAATGTTTTTGAAAAATAATTATTTTAAAAGAATCTAAGTTTATTTTGAAGAAATTAAATACCTAAAATAACTTTGAAAATATTTTACGAAAAAAATTTATAAGTAGAGAGTTTAAATATTTAGAGAAATTATTATTTATTAAATTTTTTGAGAAAATATTATTTAAAAATAAAATATCTTTTATTTAACTATTTTGAGAAAATACCATTTGTTAAATATTTTGAGAAAATATTATTTTAAATATTTAATTTTGAGAAATTACTATTAAGGAATAAAGTAAAGTTTCAAAATAATTTTGATAAAGAAATAGAAATAAAAATGAAACAAGAATATTTTTTATTAAAGAAAATCAAGGTTTAATAAAAATTTATATAAAAGAGTTTTTAATAAATATTATGGAATTAATAAGGGTTTTAAAATAATGTATAACATTTAAAGAGAAATAATATTTAATAAATAAATACTTAAGATGAAAATGTTGTTGGAAAATATTTATGATGAATAAGCTATGAATATTTATTATGATTATGTTGATAAAAATACCGCATTTATTTAAGATAAATATATTTCTGATAAAAATATAATATATTTGAAATAAGTATATTTTTGTTAAAAATAAGTTAACAATTTTCTATGGATATATTTTTTAGAAAAATACGATGATTTATGATAAAAAAAAAAGATACTTTGGTAAATAATTGTTTGATTTATGAGATGGATATTGTGATGATGTTTATTTCAGAAATTCGGTAAATGTGAGAATGATGCAGTAAATCTGGTATTTAACAAATTTTATAAATTTCTCATATATCCAATAAATATTTTATGCTCTACTTAGGATAAGTTGAACTAGTGAGATAAGGATATAATACATCATATACTAAGCAGTACTGCGAATTTTTGAACAGATTGAATAACGTACAGATTTAATCTTGACACAAAACAGATTTTGATACAGATTTCAGTTATAGCGGTTACGGCCGTGAGACTGATTATATTGAACTTTGAATACGGCCTTTTAAAAAGACAGAATTCGGAATTGGTGTGAGTAATATCATGCCATACCGAAATACAGATAGCAACTTTATCCCTGTGTTCACCTAAATGCCTAGTAGAGCTAATTAAGTAAGATTTTGAATAAAGCAATTTATTTT
This sequence comes from Croton laevigatus, assembly GCA_949640765.1. Taxonomy (NCBI): domain Eukaryota; kingdom Viridiplantae; phylum Streptophyta; class Magnoliopsida; order Malpighiales; family Euphorbiaceae; genus Croton; species Croton laevigatus. The sequence continues at coordinate 2,093 of CATIWJ010317692.1, forward strand.
ATTAAATGATTTACATTATTTAAATATTGTTTTAAATTATGCATGTGCATTTAAATTATTTATGCTTTTTATTAGTTAAAATATCCACTGAGCGTAATCGCTCAGCAAGTTTGGTTAATTCTGAACTTGTAGGTCTCTGAAAGATGTGAAAGAAATATGAATTGTTAAATAGCATCAGGGCCTAAAGAACTTAGATTGATATATATTGCGAAGAAGAAGTCAGCATAAGTAAAATTAGAATAGAAAGAAAAAATAAAATATACCCATATTTTTGTAATTAATCTAGAATATGATCTGTATACCATGTAATATGTAATGTGGCACAACTTGATTCGGCCATAAATTGTCGGATTAAGGGGTGTTACAATTTTTAATTTTGTCCATCATTATATGGCCACACATCTATCTTAACATTCTCATATTTGCCCTATCATTTTATGGAAATGTTGTCCTGTTAGTGCTTAACATTCATTTCCACATAGTATTGTTGGCTATACAACTGTCCAATAAAATTTAAATTTCACCTTAAAGGGTATTTTCTTGTCACATAGAACACCTGATGTGCTCTTTCACTTCATCCGCCCAACTTGTATTCAGTGTGCCACTTCTTCATCCAAACATCCTTCATACTGAAACACAGAACTCATATATTTAAATTATTTGGATCTGGAGACCAAAATTCCATCCAATTTAACCTCTTGTTCTTGCTTCTTCTTTAAACTGAACTCACAGTGCATATATTCTGTTTTACTCCTACTTAACTTAAAACTCTTATTCTCAAAAGTTTTCTTCCACACTTCCAACTTACGATTAACTACAACACAATATCATCTATAAATAACATGCACCAAGGGACATTATCCTATAAGCTCCTAGTTAACTCATCTATAACTAGGGTAAACAAATATGGGCTCATGGTTGAACATTGATACAATCCAACATGTAATGGGGGAAAGCCTATACGTCCCTACCCAATTTTTCACACTAGTGGACGCATCCTCGTACATGTCCTTGATGATATTAATATACTTAACATGGACTCTTTTCCTCTAAAAAACCTACCATAGTACTTCTTTTAGTACTCTATCATAAGCCTTCTCCTAGTCAATAAACACCATATGGAGATTTTTCTTCTTCTCTTGGTACAATTCCATTAGTCTTCTTAGAAGAGAAATGGCTTCCATAGTAGATCTCTCTAGCATAAAACCAAATTATTTCTCTGACACTCCTGTAATCTTTCTCAATCTGTGTTCTATAACTTTTTCCCGTAGCTTTATTGTATGACTCATTAGTTTGATACCCGATAATTTGTATAATTTTGTATGTCTCTTTTATTCTTATATATTGGTATCAAAGTATTCTTTCTCTATGCATATGGCATCTTACGTCCTTTCAATATAGCATTAACAAGTTTGGTTAACCAGACAACTCCTGTCTTTCTAAGGCTCTTCTAAACCTCTATAAGGATACCATCTGGACCACATGCCTTACCAACCTTCATATGTTTTAAGGCTTCCTTTGCTTCACAATATTTTACACGCATATACCAACTGAGATTTCTATCTAACGTAAAAAGATCTTGAAAATCTTGTTCAAGTTTAGAGTTAAATAGTTGGTCAAAATAGGCCCTCTATCTCCCCTTTATCTCTTTATTCCTTGTCTAAACCCCATAAGTTTCATCCTTTATACATTTAACTTGACTTAAATATCTGCTTTTCCTCTCTCACAACTTTGTGAGCTTATAGATGCCCTTCTCCTTTCTTTAGAACCCAACTATTGATATAAACCTTTTAATGTTCTACCACGGGCCTTACTAATTGTCTTTTTTGTTTATTTCTTAGCACTCTTATACTCCTCAAAGGCCTCGTTGTTTGCTGCATTGGTAACTTTTTATACTACTCCCTCTTATCATTAATAGCCTTTTGAACCTCTTCGTTCCGCCACCATGTATCTTGTGATCGAGACCCTGACCCTTTAGAGACCTCAAACACCTTACTTGCTACTCATTTCCTGCTATAAGCCTTCTGCATTAGCCTCCAAGTTTCAAAACACCCTCCTTTAGCAACTCCTCCTTAAAGGTTCTTTGAGTTAGGTCTCTCAGTTTCCACCATCGTTTCCTTGGTTCCATTGCTTTATTTTCCTTTTGTCATTTACTTTTGGTCTTGACATCTAACACCATAATCCGATGTTGAGTTGTCAATGTTTCACCAGGAATGACCTTGCAATCCTTACACCTACTTTTATCCATCATGCGAGTAAGTATAAAATCTATCCAGCTTTGGGTTTGTCCGCTCTTGAAAGTGATCAAGTGTGACCTCTTCTTTTCAAAACACATGCTTGCCAGTACTAAATCATAAGCCATTGTAAATTCCAAAATGCTCTTTCCCTCCTCATTTCTGTTCTCAAACCTATATCCACCATGAACACTATCATAGCCATTACTATTTTTACCAACATGCCCATTTAAGTCTCCTCTAATGAAAATTTATTGATCATCAGGGATTCGCTTTATTAGCTCATCTAACTCCTTCCAAAGCTTCTCCTTGGTAACTTTATTTAAACCTACTTGAGAGGCATATGTACTTATGACATTAATAATATCATCTCCTAACACAAGTCTAATAGAGATAATTCTATCCCCCCAATCTTTTCATTTCCACCACCTTGTATTTAAGCTTAGGCTCAACAATCATGTCACTCTGTTCTTGTTGGTTTCCAAACCACAATACCATAACTTGTACCTTGAATTACTAATTTCTTTATCTTCATTATCCTTCCACTTAGTTACCTGCAAACAAGCTATATATACATTTCTTCTTTTTAGAGTATCAACAAGCTCTATGGACTTTCCTGGCAATGTATCAATGTTCCAACTCCCTAACCTTAAGCAACTCCCCTAGACTAGCTTCTTTAGCTGTATCTGTTCATGATGTGATAACCCTTTCCTGTTTGGCACCACATCTGGGCGTTGATGTGGTGGGACTAGCTTCTTTACCCATACCTGTCTATGATATAGGAATCCTTGCTTATACTCCACCACACCTAGGCGGCCATGTGGTGGAACCCTTTGCTCATTTAACACTATATTCGAGCGTGTGCATAGGTAAGCATGTCCCAATGATATAATGATTGTTTAGGAGATCTATAGAAAGTTTAACTAATTTTTACGCTGGCCCTAACCTACCACAACCCTCCTTCTTTATTCAGGCTTGAGACCAGCTACGCTACTCACATAGGCGGAGTTATTCATTTTATTGTCAAACAAAAAAAGATTCATTCAACAACAACAATAATAATAATTCATATTAATAGCATAATAGTAAAACTTATATCATCTACATAAAAAAATAATTGCGAATTTGTAACTCCAAAATTTATTTGGAAGAAATATTGTGAATATAACTCTAACTCTCTAAGCTTGTTATTCTAAAATTATAACTATTTCTAAATCTATTTTATTTTGAAAAATATAAAAATTATAAAAACTTTTAAATTTTTTAACTTAAAAACACAAAAATAAATCCATCAAATCAAGCACATCCCTAGTAGGCTAGTAAGGAAGGGGATATCACAAATATTGTGAATACAAGGCTAAAATTTGCATTTTGAGAAAAAAAATGATTAAATTATAATTTACTAATAAGAGGCTCGCATAACACGAAAAAGAATTTTGAAGAGTCGCCACCATAATTTTTATTATTTAGGCAAAAAAAAAATCTATTTTTAAAAATGATTCCATTTAGTTCAAATGGCAAAAAATTAATTTTTGCAAAAACACTAATTACGAAACAAATCAAATTTGGGGACTAGGTTTTCAGCTTCTAGGATAGCAAAAGAAGTGAAGGATCTAAACTTACCAAAATTGATTTTAATTTTTCTTTATTGAAAATATGCTTGAATTAAACTAATTTAAACTTAATTGATTTTATTGTTTTTTTTACTAATTTAAGTCAAAATACGAAGTTACCATAATTGAATTAAGTTACCATATGCAATGTAAGAAACAAAATAAGGAAACAGGATAAATGAGAATTGACTTCTATTTCTGAAAAAAAAAAAAAAAACTCAAAATATCATGTTAGTATATCAAAATAAGATGAAAAAACATTTCAGAAAAAAAAAACTTAAAACAATTAATGGAATAAGAAAACAAAATTAAATTGGTTAGATAATTAGGCCTACACCTTTGAGATAAAAACTCAAAACTGCTTATACTTTGATTTGAATTCAAAATTAAGGTCGATGGCAATTCGAACATTCAGAGCAACGCGAAATTGAATGGCAATTGACTTAAATTGAATTTTAATCCAACCTTGAGTTGAAGAAATGACTTAATTGAGCTTAAACCACTTCCAATTTAATTGATTAGAACAACTTAAATGAATTTAAGTCATTTTTAATGCAAGTAATGAAGAAATTGTTAGAAACTTGTTAGTTTCGAAAAATAATAATTTAATATAATAATTAGAAAATTACATGAATAAATATTATAGAATACAAATGAAAAATATAAAATGTAAACTATAGGAAACCTGTTTGTAACCTGAAATTTAAGTAAGAATTTAAACCTTTAAACTGAAAGTAAACCTTAACAAGGAAGGAGGAGTAGAAAAACCGAGGCATGTTCGAACAGTTTCCTTAAGATGAAATTTGCCCGCATATAACAATCGTCTTCTAGGATATAATGGCAATGTTAGCGAACCGAACCGCGTGTAGAGCTTATCACCAAAAGCCTAAGAAGAACTAGTAGCAGCCTTGCAAAAAGGAAGGAAAACCAAAATATTTTTGGAGAGAATTTTCGTTCAAGCGTAAAACAGAAGGAAAACTTCAGTATATATAAGCTACACCGCCCCCCCCACAACCGCCTCTGTGTGCAAGAAAGAGCATCTGTGCTTATAATCTTATTGTCTTACAAAAGGGTGATTCATTATAAAACACACCACCAACTCTATTCCCAAGCAATGTGGGATTAGTCCATTTAAAATTTTGTCTCAAGCTCACTTTGAGTTTCAATTTCTCATTTACCTTTAATTCGTTTTGAGCATATAATATATCGTTCGAAAACTCTTATTGTGTAGAATACAATGACACATTTCATGTTATTCAAAACGCAATTTTTCTATTAAATTATTATGCTCAAAGTTGACAAATAGTCACATATTTAATGCCATATATCCAACAGAAATGACTTAATTGAATTCAAGCCATATCAAATGCAATTGAATTGACAAAGATAAGGTCATATGTTATACCTATACGATGATTCTCCTGAAATGAAGATTAAGATCCAACGTTATTGCAATTAAGGATTTAAACTAAATCTAAACTCATTCTTGAAGTGAAATTGGAATTTCACCCAAAAATAGGCAAAATTAAGAACACTAGATAGTAGATAGCTATGCAGCTAAAGGAGTTCTCGGTGCTAGAACTTGTATTGAGATTGATTCTGAAAGGCTATATTTATAGTGGCGGGAGAAGACCCGTTGATAATTTTTTAGGAGTGGATCTGCAAGAAGCTTTGAAGATTTAGGGCGAATCTATAGTTATTCCTGAAGTAGGGCAGAACCTAGGGTAAATGTGCAATTATTTTTGGAATGGGCAGCAATTCCACAGCAAATGTGTAATTATTTTCCAGAATGAGCAGTAAGTCAATGACTGAAGTGCAATTTGGAGCTACTATCCAGCCTAAAAGGCCTGGCCAGCTAGTCAGCTCTGGTTCGATTCATCCATTGCACTACGCATCGGTCTTAACCTAAATGTTCACTGATTTGCTTTGTTTTCAAGTTCCAAGGTTCGAAAAAGTGTTGTGGGGTGCACTCAAGGTGAAAAATGATATCTAGTTGAAGAAACCAAGTCATTGAGTCAAAAAAGGCTGAAAAAGGCGCAGTTCAAAATACCAGGTAAACCGAGAGTTTTCTTGCGAAATCGACCATAGACTCCAAGGCTAGGAATAGTCTATTTGGATCTTTGGATCAAAAAATGGATTGAATTGATTGGTTGGTGTGAAAAACAAGACTGACTGCAGTCTGAGAATACCAGTTCGAACAACTAGGGTAGCAAATTTTTTATTCACAAAGGTCACTTGCTAGAAGACCTACCATCACATTACCTTAGGAGTGCATTTGGTTGGCAAATTATTTATGAAAAAGTTAGTTGGGAAAGCTGAATTTTGGTGTTTTGTTGGTTTTATACTCATACTTTCCATAGGAAAGATAATTTCTTGAAGATGTGGGCTTGATAAATAATTTCTCATGTAAGTGGGAAAGTAAATTAACGGAAAATTGATGTGAATTTAATATATGGACAAAAATGTCCAACGGAAACAAAATTTAAGGACAAAAAGTATAGGGACAAAGTAAATTAAGGGAAATTTGATGTTAATTTAATACAAGAACAAAAATATCTGACAGAAACAAAATTCAGGGAAAAAATAGCTATTTCAAAAAATATAGGAATAAAAATATAGAGATTAAATTATAATATTCCAAAAAATATGTACATTTATTTACTTTTATATTTGTTTAATATGAAATTGAAATAACGTTGACAGATAGATTATTTTTTTTCAATTCTTTTCTTGGTAACTTATCTAACTCAATAGAGTCACTTTAACAAAAAAGTCACTATAACATCTGCAAATTATGTAAAAATTTTAAAATTTTGTTAAATTACTTTGGGTATAAGTTCAAATATTGGGATAAATATGAGTTTACAAGTATATCATTAAATGAAGCAAATTGCTCATATTATTTATCAAATAAAAATACTTTTTTATTAATATTTTGATCCTTAATATGTTACCCAATTTTATGATACTCTGAAAATTTGTCTTTTTAATAACAATTTCACCCATATGGTACAGTATAAATAATAGTGTTATTAGAAATAAGAGAGAGTCTACTGCATAAATATAAATACTTAGCATAACAATTCAAACAACATTTCATTGGAATATTATCTGATCATGTAATTAATTATACTACTCATCTCTTGCTTAATTATGATTCAAGGATAAAAGTGAATCATTTATTTATTCAAAGAAAGTACATTAAGAGCAATAGGACTCCTGACCTTATGCATACCATTGCTCCATGTTAAAGCCCCAAATACAAAACTCCCATTACTTGTTTTGAAAGGTGTAAAATCAATCCTGAAAGACATTTTCTCTCCTGCTGTTGTAAATTTGAGAATTGCAGGCGTAACTTCAACTTTAACCCCATTTGGATATTCTACATTTGCTGTGTAAACATTTGGTCCTTTGCCACAATAAGTAACTGTTCTATGTACTGATACATTTCCATGCATTTTGGACACACCAATCGAAGGATAGTTGAAATCATAGGATTGTATTGTCGGTTTTCGGCAATAAGTCGGTTGTCCTGTCAGGTTTTTCAATTGTGCAGGACTTGCACCAGTGCTACAAATAAAATTAATAACATCATATGAACTGAAGTCATATATTAGTCCAGGATTTAAAGCTGCTGCTGGGTTTATATGCCCAGATCCATAGTCAAATGGTGTAGTAGGACCTCCGATTGCATCTCTTTCAATCACTTTGCCAGTATTATCTATAATTGTACCTGCAGCAAAACAAAACAATTACATTAAAAATGTCATAAGTTGATTAGAATGGTTCGGTTTAGTTCGACTAATTGCATTTTCAATGAACTGAATTGGGTTTTAGCCTATTTTAATTGGTTTTCATGTAAGCAATTGAAACCGACGGTCCTCAACATGTCAAATCAGTTGGTTTTGGTAAATTTTGTACCTTTAATTTACAAGATACTAAATTAATGCATGAGATTTTAGGAAACTAACCTGTAGTCATTATTGCAGACATAATTGCCGCAGGACTCCAAGAAGGATGGTATGATTTTAAGATTGCAACAACTGCAGCAACATGTGGACAAGACATTGAAGTACCTGAGATTATGTTATAATTCGTTGATCGTCCACCGCTTCCATTAACTGCTACTGGAGACCATGCTGCCAGAATGTTAAGTCCTGGTGCTGTAATATCTGGCTGCAACATATTTGGTCAGCTTAGTAAGTTAGATTGATGGAATTTCTGCATTATCAGGAAAATGTAAAGAGAAATTACTTCGCACACCAAGGATTAGCTTAGCGGCAAGTGTGCTTGTGCCTTACTTTGATAATATCGGGAGTTATAACATTCGGTCCTTGCGAAGAAAACACAGCCACTTTTGGTGCAGGTTTGGTTTTCAGGACTGTCACTGTTGAGGCTATCCTTGCAATGGGATACCTATTATTGATTTCCAACAATAGCATCACTAATTAATCTCATTTGGAGGTTTTCTTTTGGTTATGTAGATGAAATTGTCAAGAACTCACTTCTCTGTCTTCATGTATGCTTGAAGCTGTTGTGCTTCATTTTGATCAATTAAAGTGCTAGGAATTACAAACTGGAATCCTACTCCTTTGGCTATTGGATCAATCAATATCATTCCAACACCACCACCTTGTTGTATGGATTTAGCTTTCTCCTCTCGGCTATCTTTTATAACCTCAATCGTGCACACCACAATCTTCCCCTTAATCTTGGTATGGTCTAAAGTATTGTTCTTGCAAAAGCTTTTACACAAATAGAAGAATTAAGATTCTGATGCAGGAGAAACTAAAGAAAACGTAAAGATGTGTGATCGTACACGTGCGTCTGTGTATATACCTTGCATCTTTTGCCGGAACTCCAGGTAAAGCTGCATCACTTCCGGATATTAGACCATACAAAGTTTCCATTTTAAGAGGGTTTAAGGAGAAACCCTGAAAAATAAAATATTTTCTAGTTTATAACAGCTACTAAAACAACTAATTTTGTTGAAGCAGCGAGAATATGATCAAGTGCAAGGAAAAAATAGTAACAGATATTGGAATACTAATGTAAAGACTAATTCGATTTTACCTTTAAAACTAAGGAATTTCCAAGATATAGATTGGAATTGAATTCTCTGTCTATTGAGCTAGCAGCAATAGTGAGGATCCAGGGAGCAACATTAGTTGCAGTCCCTGGGAAAAACGAGTTTCCTGTAGAACAAGCAACAACTGCTCCATTTCTAAAAGCATGGAAAGCACCGATCGAAATAGCATTTTCGAAATAACTAGGCTGAGGAGGATCAGGACCGAGCGAAAGCGAAAGAATATCAACTCCATCATGAATTGCATCATCCATTGCAGAAAGAACATCTGCATCACTGCATAGTTCAAACCAACAAGCCTTGTATATAGAAAGCCTAGCATTTGGTGCACCACCTCTTGCAATCCCACTTGCCATTCCAAATAGGCTTGCATTTGCCACTAAAACTCCACCTATAGTTGAAGAGGTATGCGATCCATGACCATCACTATCTCGAGTTGATCGGAAGAAATTACCTCCATGAGCTTCAAGAGGACCATTTTCAGCTTCAAATCCTTTGTAGTAGAATCGGGCTCCGATTATCTTTCTGAAATTTCAACCCAATTAATTCTTAATATCTTGCATTGCCAAATATTGATTGTATATGGTTGTTTATGCAACTGTACCTATTACAATTAGCTAAAGAAAAATTCTGAGCAGAAACACAAACTCCCTTAAATTTTTGAGGAATAGGGCCTAATCCTCTATCATTGAAGCTTTCAGATTCCGGCCAAATTCCTGAAAACTCAAAACAAGCTTAATTAATTGAAAATAGAAGCTAATTAATTGGAGAAAAAGCTTGTACCCATGGAAGGTAAGATTAAAATATACAGAATTATAGCTCAGGGGTTTGAATTACCAGTGTCAATCACACCAACAATAACATCTGATTGTGATGATGATGAACCGATAGACACATGTTTATTATCATACCCAGTAACTCCAAGAAAATCCCATGAATGTGTAGTGTGGAGCTTATTTATTTTGCTTTCAAACACAGAAACCACTGATTCTTTTTCTGCAAATAATTAAAATTTATTATTACAAGTCATTGAAATTGAAAGAGGAAAAAAAAAACACAATAGTCAGTGTACCTGCAAGTCTTTGAGCTTGGTCTTTTGTAAGCATAGCTGAAAAGCCTCTAAAGCTTTTAGTATAGTGATGGACTGCAACATTTTGTGCTTCTTGTAAACTGAAAATTAAATTTATAAATTTTTACATAAATAATTACCAAATTAACAAACAATACAAATTAGAGTCTTAATTACCTTCCTGTTACTGAAGAAAGTGTGTTATGGTTATCTATGATTAAAGATTCTATAGTGGAATGAGAGTTTGATTTCTCTCCCATATAAACTACATAATGCTGCACATTTTCAGGTTTAATATAAATTAGGTAATTTTATTAGTAATAAAACAATTAAATGTAAATAAATAAAACAAGCCCTCTCTTCAAACCTTCTTCTTGTTAATGGATCCATGAACTAATACAATTGCAACGAAGAATGAAAGAGTTAAAATATTATAAATTCTCATTTGATTAATTACAACTATAAAAAGAAAATGGTGACTAGAATGATTTAAGAAACGTGTCCTTTTATAGACGACTAATTCGAAACCTACTAATAACCAGTTGGCTTAGCGGGATAAGGCTTTAGAACCCTTAAGCATGGTGCAGAGTCCGAATTTCCGAAAACCAGGTAGAAGTCGAAAAATGTATGTATTATTTAATTGCCGGCTTTATTTTATGTAATTGGATATTTGTTCTTAACTCGAATTTCATTGACAAAGTACTCATTTAAATATAAGAGCATAAAACCCAAAATTTCAATTTGTTAACTTTTCCTGATGATTAAAGAAAATAATAATAATAAAAACGGATTTTCATCTTTTTGTTAATCATTCAAGGCATCATTTGCCGGCTTTTGTTAATTAAATTTTTTTTTTCCGGTCCAAATGCAGACCCACCAGTTTATACAAATACAAACTTGAACCACATACATCAGCTTCCTGAAAAACAACAGTCTGTAAATCACAAGCTTATTTGATAACCTTGGTCGATCCAGGGCGATATACAGTGTACCTCAATCAAACCAAGACCATCAAGGGTCAACTCAAAAGTCCAAGATAAGGTTGTTTCACCACCACAAGCACCTTCCAGGA
>CATIWJ010317759.1:0-10107 GCA_949640765.1 Croton laevigatus
TTACATCTTGGCCCCAATTGAAATAATGTTCAATTTGACTCTTAAAATAAAGGTGCTTTAAAATCTTATACCCTTCGTGGCAATAAGAAAAAGCTGTTGGTTGTAAGAGGATTTTCACAGTTAAAGTGAATCTTGATTCAGGTTTGTTGCCCGCCCAAGCCGCATTTGATGGCTAAGGAATACTATAGCCTTGATTATTCTAGCACATTTGCTGTGGGTCTAATGTCCAGTAGATTATTTATTTATTTGAGAACTATTACAATAGTTAGATGTAAAGATTGTTTCTTCATAGGCATTTTCAACAAGTTCATGTGCAGCAAATGTATCTTGCGCACCAACGACATCATAATTTTGAAAATTGAAACTGAAATTAGACCAACTAGAATTATTTGATAATGTGGGACAAATGTTCATGTTAGAAGCTTTGGCAAGGTAAAATTACCTACCCGACCCGTATCAAATGCAGCCTTGATACCCAACCTACTATTGCATCGGCACATTTGGAGGTGGTTTCTGCCACTTCACACTCCTGGGCTGCGGTGCAACTTCTGTTCCTTTCTTTTTGCACCTGTGCAAGTTTCCAAGAGTCCCAGAATTGGCGTACTCGTACCAATAGAGCTGGAACTGCAAAATTAGAATTCTGCCATAGAACTTAATTTTGAATCAGCCAATTTCTCCATAAGAACAAACAGTTCCTGCAACTTGGACATTGACAACAAGACTGGAGCTGATCAAGCAAACCAATCAACTATGACTGGTTCGAAAGTTGATCGTAAATGTCCTAACACTTCTAGTAGGACAGAAACATGACTTGCACCAAAAAGAAGACATTGTGAGTTGACATCAGTTGTCCACATCCAGGAATCACTACAGTTGGATAAACTCAAAGGAATTCCTTGCATAGCCTGGTAGTCATCACTATTAAAGATCTGCTGCAAGAGTGGCTCATTCCAGCTATGCTCCGATCTATCCAAAAGAGAGCTCACAGTATTTTTGACAGAAAAGACCAGGGATTGAAGATACCTTAAACTCTGGAGCTGTCAGAAGCCAAGGATCTTAACAAATCAAGTTTCCAATTCGATGAACATGGTGAGTTGATTGTGGCTACACAAAACAGGCTACCATGTGCTCCTGGCCCTTCCACAGCAAAAAATATAGCTCTGAAAGAATTTGTTATGGTCTGTGGCAAATGGTTATAAGGTGGGATTGGTATTTGAGACAGATTCTGTTGTATTGGTGAAGGACTTCCCGACGACAGGCTCTATGTCATCTACAACAGGTTGGATTATGCGCAACTGTCGGAATTTGTTTACTGAGCTTCAGCAAAGCTCTGTGTGTAATGTACATATGTCAGCAAACGGAGTGGCATATGTTCTAGCCACATTTGGCCGTTCTTTGTCTGGTTTTGAGGAATGGACTATAACTCCCCTCATATTTCTCAGCAATTGTCTGCTGGTATTTCTCAATGCAAAGTTTCTTATTACTTTTCAGAAAATAAACGGAGCCTTGACAAAATCAAATCTGGTGCATGAGAATATTTGTAAAAAATTGGGAATGGTAGGCATAAGAGTGCTATAACCAGTCCATGGTTAATACATTTAGAAACATAATCACAGATCCGCATATATTGTTCATCAAAAAGCTTATAGGTTCCTGGACAGATACATGTGCTGTATAGTTTTTAGTAGTACTTTGTAGAGAAATGTTATCTTCTATTTTTTTTTTTTAAACATAATTATAAACTCACATACTCAGATATGGATGGGAAACTTGAACTCAGTTCATTAGCAAAGATTTTACCACATCTGCTGAACTCCTCCCGCATCTCCTATTTATTATTATACTATATCTCTACTGAAATAGAGAATTTTACTTTTGCCCTTGGAAAAGTGGAGAATAAAAAAAAATAAACTATATAATAAAAATACAACTCACATACACTACAAAACAAAGGGCAAACTTATCCAATTTACACTCAAAATATGAACTTTTTCTATTGTATTGAAATACGGCGCACAAAAAGTCTATTTCAACAATGCACAAGTTTCTTTTTCACATTGTAATGTAGGTAGTATTATGTATTCAATCAAGAATGACAAAAGGGCTTTCTACTCTAGAACCAGAAACTTTTGAACATCTTTTACAATAATAAGACAAAATTGAATCTAACCTGTTATAGTTGGGTCACTAAAAATACATTGGAACCAATACAGGCAAGAGACATAACAACAAAAATATCAGCCCCTAACCCTCCCTCCTCAAAAAAGAAAAGAAAAGAAATAAACCAACAAATGATGTGATTGTGAGCTGAATACTACTGCCATTCCTCTTTCCTTGCCAGCATCAATGGTAGTAGTGGCTATGAAAAATTTTCCCCAACCTAAGGCAGGGGATAGTGCAAAATTTGAGATTAATCCATGGGATTTCTATGTTTGTAGCCGTAAGGACACTGGTGTTATCTTATTTCTCTTTTCTAGCCAAGGATTCTCCTTTGTACTCACCGCCTGCGGTAACTACAAAACCTGCTCCGACCTGGAATGGAGCATAAATGGACAAGACATAAACGAGATGAAAGTGTCACTCTTTATGGCATTTATTCATGTGGAACAGGGAGGAGGAAGAGAAGCAGACATTACCTGACAATCTTTCAGTACAACTCGCTCTTGAAGCTGTACATTGCTGCAAATTACAGAGCCTTGGATTGAACAGCCATCTGCTACGGTTACGTGATTCATGATAACCGAGTTCACAACCTAAATTCAAAAAGGGGGGGAAAAGAAAACAGATATATAAAGGCTAAATGCCACTTTTTCTTTTACCTAATTACTAAACTAAGGCATTGTATGATGGCCAACGCATAAACAGAACACCCATTTGTGATATACCTTAACATTGGAACCTATCCGGCAGTGACGGCCAATTACAGATCGTTTCACGCTACACTTGTCACCCATTTGCGAACCTTCTCCTAGCATGCAATGAGGCCCCACCTACAACCCATCAAACTACTCAGTAATCATAAAGATATATTCTTGGATTGAGCGAAGGGGACGCAAAAGTTATGGTACTATTATAAGTCTTCACATAAAAGAAAAGTATTATAAAAACTCCTAAACCTGGGGCATGTCATGCTTATAAACTATAAGACTCACCGTGGTTTTTGATCCAAGCAGAGCTGAAGGATGTACAATGTTGTTATGAGCAGAGAATGAATAACCCGACAGATGATTTGCTTCACCTATGACCTGATTTGAGTTGAATTGTAATTCAAGTACGATACAAATATAAAAGTGCCATTGAAGAGCTTCAACTGCATATACTCACATCTCGGTTTATATCACTGAATGCTTGAATAGAATTTAAACGAGCACAATATTTATCGTTGCTTGCAATATAAGCACAGCATTTATGAGTTCTTCGAACTGGACCAGAACCATTACATCCCGATGAATATAGTTCATGAAAGCTTGGTGTAGAGGCATTGGCCAGGATTTCAGAAACGACTGCTTGACTATGATGGGAACTAGGCTTCTCATTTCCATTTTCTTCTGATTGCGGCGAGACATTCATTAATACCTCCGATTTCTGAAGTTGGTAAAATAATTAAAGCACAGTAAGTTGTGTGACTGCACAAGGACTTAAAAAATTTAACACAGAGACTAACCAGTTGGCTCCGGACAAGATAGGGCAGTATATCTTGTTGTAAGCTTTGAAATTTATATTTCTCATGTAAAACTTCTTGCAAAACAGACCTGAAGACATCAAGAAGGAAAATGAGGATAAGGAACACCTCATCAGAAGAAACCTTGGAATACCACATGTGATAAAACAAACCTCTTGAAAGCATACATATGAGCATCCATAAGATCGGACCGTATTTCCATCTGAAGAAAGAAGTAAAAGCAGATATTAGAGTAAAAAGCAAGAAATATTTTTTCATTAAGTACAGAACATGAAAGGTTGAGCCTCCACAGAAGTACATTATTTATAGGAAATAAAATGCACTAGAGGATGAAGCATTATAGAAATGCTATTGAAAACCAAGAGAAGTTGCTGGGAGTTCAATCATTCCTAGCGCATAAAATTTAAAACAGAAACAAATAGATTATCTCAATGGTTCAATCTACAAAACATTCAAAAAGGGTTGAATGAACAACTGATGTGCGTACACTATATTTGCTTTAATAAGTGATGAAGCACTTAGAATTTGATTAGAGAGATTCATGCAGTTGAAATATCATTTAACTAAGTTCACCAATTGTCCTTAGTTGTTCAGCTGGAGAAAGTTTATTGCGATAACAGAGGGAAATAACCTTTTACCTGCCCTACTGCCTGAAGAATAGTCTTCTGAATTTGAATATCTTTATCAACTTCAGCTCCTGCAAGAAGTCCCAAGATGCAGCATGAACAACAAATTAAGTAAAACCATGAACATCTTAACTCAATATAGCCAACCTGCAGCTATATGTAATAAAAACTGCTTCTTAGAATCCAGCCCGACGATGTTGTATCGTCTGGGTTTCTTTATTTTGTCTTTTCCAGATGTGGATCCTGCCTCTGCAGATCCACCAACAGGGGCAGGGCAAAGCATTGTAGTCAACACCGCATTATGTCGTCTATGAGTAGCCGCAACTGCTCCAGGAGGAATATCAGAAATAAGATCACCGGACACTACCTGCCAAAATATACCCCACCAATAGCAATCAAGAAACAATTGCTGACAACCAAAATACTATAAAAACACTTAGTGCTAACCAAAATGTCCTTTGCAGTCAAGTGGTGTGCAATGGCCCGAAGAGCACCAGCTGTTCCAGCATCCTCAGAAACTGCAGCCACCTGCAATATAATATAGCATGTGTCAGTTCTAATATAGTCCCCTAGAAATTTAAAACTGAGAAGATTGTATTATCAAGCAGTAATGCACAAGTTGCTTCAAAGTACACAATGCAGCATTACCACATCATACCGACAAAATGTATTTGCACAGAGTGAGACATGAAAAGCAAGCTTCCCTATTCGAAGTTGAAGTTACATAAAAGGGAAAATATCTTGACATATTTTGGACATTAGCTAGACTTATATAAACTCCAATAGTTCCATATGACTTCTGTCAATAAGTTGAAAAATCCCCAACTCAAGGTTCAAATTCAACTGGCATTTTCATTTCTGCTTGTCATCAAAGGGAGTACCTTTCTATCATGAATAAAATGTTAACAAAAGCTTAAGAACAGTAAGATTTCTGAAAAATAGTCAGGTGTTAGCTTTAATAAGTTAACAAACACAAGTTCTGGAACATGCAAAATTCTAAATTGAACTGATCTACATCTATGAGAGTAGTTATTAAATCTATTGTTTCCATCTCTCCAGTTTCTGGAACATGCAATAAACTAAACACGCAGCAGCAGGACCAAAGACAAAATTCTCAGCTAAAATAACACTAGCAGTAACCATGAAGTCTCGACACACAATCTAGCTTTATCATAACTCTTCATTCCACTCTTACAATGTTGGCAGGAAATACTGCCAGAATCAGAGGACAGCTCCACAACCTCAAGTAAAATGAAATGTAAAAGAGTAATAGTGTTAACTGGGGTTGAGGAGGATCACCTTAGCTTCAACATTCAATTGGCAAAAAACAAGTACTGAGGCGGGATGAGATGAGGTTGGCATAAATCTAACTGCCTAAGTAAACCCTCATTTGAGGGAAAAGTTTAAGAAATGAGAATTACTTCAAGTTCAAGATCAAATCCATATGCACAGTGCAAATACCAAATTCACTATTGTACCCAGAAACACGCCTAGCAAAGGGAAAATCATGTTTGACAATCGAAGAAGATAAACTGGCCAATTGATGAACTCACATAAGATGAGCAGAAACTTGAGATAAAGAAGAAGGAACTGGATTACATCAGCTTCCTCAATTAGAGAGAATTCCACCTCTAAAGTTTTTCATCAACTCTTGGTGAAGAAAGTAAAATTTCATGATATTAACCACAATTATCTATCCTATTCAGTAGAGGGCAATAGAAAAATCTAAGTTTTAATTACAAGGAGAAAAATACTATTTTATAGAATAACTACTAACACCGTATCTACTGTCTTCAGCTTCTAGCAGTCAGTAAACATAACCATAAACATCTTAACTTATATCACAGGCGGAGAACAAAAAACCAAGATTCACTTATCGTATTAAACTTTCTCAGCCTTCACTAGATTAAACAGCATAACAACACATAAATGCATCTGCTACAATTCAAAATGAGTTGTTTGTTGCCCACTATAGACTACTCAAACTACAGGAATTAATTCGTTGGAGATAATGAAAAATATTATAAATTTTAAGCTCATTTACAAGTCATTGAACTTCTGCACCATTCTGTCCAAGAGGTTTTAGTCTTGTTCATGGGAAGGAATGTTATGAGCAATAACCACCACGTGGACAAAGTGGACACACCTGTTGTATTGTTGCAGCAATATGTGAGGTAGTTTTATTCTATGGTGCTCGGACTCGTCACTTTTCCCTACCGTACCAGTGTCGACACGACACGGGATATGAGTCGGATCCCGTAGAGAACATTCGGACTCGCCATTTTTGCTAGTGGCGGCGACAGACGAAAGAAACATGAAGATGATGAAGAAGAAGAAGAAGAAGAAGAAGAAAGGTGGGACCATTTTTTTTATGAACAATTAGGTTTTCAAGTGGAAGCTTTGTTGTTTTCAATATGGGCCATTTACAAATAACTCAACTCAAAGCCCAATTAACTTTCAATGAAAAAAACCTAAAAATTCTAAAACATTAGGACTCCGTGCTTACTGAAATTTCAGTGACCATTTGGAAGGAAATCACAGCTGTATCAAAAATTCCGACTCTTCCGGTCTTCAATATCTCATTCATTTTACCTTTCAAAACCTTCATTTTTTCCAGTATAAATAAGTCCATGTTTTTTCTAATTTTCACAGCCAACAATTTCTTCTATTCTTCTCAATTCTCATTATCTATTATGGCTTTCCCAAATTCCACCATGCTCAACATCCAGAGAAACTCAACACAACCAAAAAGGCCAAACACAACACAATCTACCCCTTTTGATGATAAACCTCTATGGAACCATGTCACTGTTCTTGAACTCCCCACTAGTGGTGGTAATAGACAGTGGTCATGTAATTATTGTAGTAAAGTGGTGACGGGATCATACACAGAGGTGAAGGCTCATCTCTTGAAATTACCAAATCAAGGGGTTGAAGGATGCAAGAGCATTTTTGATAAAATAAAAGATGAAATATCAAAAGAGCATGAGAAAGCAGAGAATCGAAAGGCTAGGCAATCTTATGAATCAAAAAGGAAAATTGATTATGTTTCCCTCCCTCCTAGTTCTGACTTAATACAACAAAAAAAAGAAAAAAGGGACTATATCTTATTGTTTTAATGCGGTTGAAAGAGACAAAGTTGACAAAGAAATTGCTCGAATGATTTTTGCCTCTGCTTTGCCATTTTCGTTGGTGAAAAATCCTTATTTTCGCCAATCTGTACTGAAATTGGCAAATAGTAGGCTGGCAGGTTATAGACCTTCAAGTTACAACAGGTTAAGGACCACTTTGCTTGCATAAGAGAAGGCTCATATCAACACTTTGATGCAACCCTTCAAAGATTCATGGAAGACGAAGGGGGTTTGCTTTTGCTCAGATGGGTGGACGGATAGGCAAAAATGACCTCTGATTAATGTCATGGCAGCTTCAGGAGGAGGGTCTATGTTCTTGAAGTCATTTGATGTAAGTGGCAACACCAAATCATAAATATTTTAAAAAATATCCCCTGTCCACGAGTCCATATCCAATATTTGGATCCTTTAAAACCGTATCCCCGAGTCCTCCATTTTCGAAATTTGAATGTCCGACTCTTCGATCCATACCCGTATCACCCGTACCAGAGTCCGAGCACCATAGGTTTTATTTAGGGAATTAGTTAGTCTAATAGTAGGAGGTTGTATTACCTCTTTCATGTAATGGGTGGTTATTAATGGGAAGTGGGCAGTGGGCAGTTTTTACATTTACTTTTAGTCCTTTAAAAGGATATGAGTTTAGGAAAGATGTAATCAGAAATTTAATCAAGAAAAGGTTTGGGTTCCTAAAACCCAGAGGTTGTAGAGTTCTCTCTAACGAGCTCTAAGAGATTGCAGATTCTCTCTTAAGTCTGTAAAAATAGGTAGAAAGAAGGTTAACCCCTCTTCCTCCTCCCTTTCCAAACCAAATCCTCTATTTCAAAGACCCATAATTAGATCCCAAACCAGGGACCATACCATTTGGTATCAGAGCCGGAAGTTATGGGCGAATTAATTAACAATCTACAAAAACAATTAGAGACTTTCATGAAAATGTACCAGGAAGATCGCCAAAGAGATCGTGCAGAGCGGGAACAACTTTCTACTCGCATTGAAGACCTTTCTCGGGACTTAGCTGCGACACAGGTAGAGGGAATACAAGGAGATGCAAGTAGTGGGAATAGAGGAGCCCGAGAACCTGCATAAGTTGCCAACCGTGTTGAAAGGCCAATGCAATTCCCACGATATGCCAGGTTGGAATTTCCGGTCTATGATGGGAAAAATGACCCGTTGGTTTGGTTGAGCCGATGTGAACACTACTTTCGACATCAGCACATATCGGAAGATGAGAAAGTAGAAATTGCTTGCTACCACCTTGACGGAGATGCACAGGTGTGGTTCCTAAAGTTGGATCGGGACAGACCCGGTATTACATGGGAAGAACTTAAACGGCAATGTCATCTCAGATTTGGACCTTCGATTCAAGGCAATAAATTGGGTGAACTCGCTAAACTTCAACAGCTTGGCACAGTGGAAGAATACCAACGAAAGTTTGAACTACTTGCAACCCGGGCAGGTCCACTTTCTACGGAGCAAGAGGTTGATATTTTTATTAGTGGGTTGCAGGAAAATCTTGCAGTTGAAGTCGAATTGCACAAGCCTAGAGATTTAATTCATGCAATGAGCTTAGCCCGATTATATGAGAAATGGGTAGGCCCAAAGAAATTCATGACCTCAACCTCTAAATTCTCTCTCAACACAAACTCCCCTACCAAAGATACGCCATCATTTTCTTCCAAACAAAACCCAGAAATTTTGAAACGTCTTACCCGTTCTGAAATGGATGAACGCAGGGCTAAGGGGCTTTGCTTTATAGCGATGAAATTTATACTAAAGGCCACCAGTGCAAACGTCTTTTTTGGTTAGATGGGATTGATGAATCAGTGCAAGGCGAAGATGAAAGTCAAGAATTTGAGGTTCCTTGACGCTTGAGGACAAGCACCATTTTGATGGGGGCAGTAATGTTATAAGCAATAACCACCACGTGGACAAAGTGGACACACCTGTTGTATTGTTGCAGCAATATGTGAGGTAGTTTTATTTAGGGAATTAGTTAGTCTAATAGTAGGAAGTTGTATTACCTCTTTCATGGGTGGTTATTAATGGGAAGTGGGTAGTGGGCAGTTTTTACATTTACTTTTAGTCCTTTAAAAGGATATGAGTTTAGGAAAGATGTAATCAGAAATTTAATCAAGAAAAGGTTTGGGTTCCTAAAACTCAGAGGTTGTAGAGTTCTCTCTAACGAGCTCTAAGAGATTGCAGATTCTCTCTTAAGTCTGTAAAAATAGGTAGAAAGAAGGTTAACCCCTCTTCCTCCAAGAAGATCATCAAAGAGATCGTACGGAACGAGAACAAATCTCTACTCGCATTGAAGAACTTTCTCGGGATTTAGCTGCTACACGGGTAGAGGGAATGCAAGGTGATACAGGAAGTGTGAATAGAGGTGCACAAGAACCAGCACAGGCTGCCAATCATATAGGAAGACCAATGCAACTTCCACGATATGCTAGATTGGAATTTCCAATATATGATGGCAAAAATGATCCGCTGGTATGGTTGAGCCGCTGTGAACATTATTTTCGACATCAACACATACCCGAGGAGGAGAAGGTGGAGATTGCTTGCTACCACCTTGATGAGGATGCGCAGGTGTGGTTTCTTAAGCTGGATAGGGACAGACCTGGTATCACATGGGAAGAATTTAAACGACAATGTCATCTCAGATTTG
>CATIWJ010317835.1:0-13595 GCA_949640765.1 Croton laevigatus
GTTCGCCTACGCTCGCTGTTGTATCCTGGGAGACGGTTGTCTAGCACGGGCAAATCTCGTCTTAAGGAGACTGTTCATACAGGCCTCAGCTTTCCGTTCTACTTCATTCTCTTCGTTCAAAGGTTTGAGTTCGGTTAAAGGGTTACTCTATTTTATCTCGTTTACAGTTTATTTATTGTAATCATCTACTGCAATTCTGATCAATAAAGTTATTATTATTTCTTTATTTTCTATTTCCATACTAACGGATCTAACACAACTTCCTTGTTGTGATCATATCTTCATGGGTTCTTGACCTTCTTTAGCTGGAAAAAAAAAATAATACTATTACATTAGGCTTGCCATTTACCAATATCAAGATGCTGGAAAAGTAAGGACTGGTAGTGAAGCAGAGGAAAAATAAAAGAATAACAACAGACTGGTTTGAATCATGGTTGTTTTGTTATGAGAAATTTGGTTTCTGCTAAGCTCTTCTTGTTTCTATGAAATTTGTATGTTGTGTTTTGGTATTGACATTGTTTTGGATTCAAAATTAAATTGATAAACAATCTCAAGGAAAAAAAATTGACAAACATTTATATTTAAATTTTTTTAAAAGGCTTATTTATATTTAAATTTATGTTTGCTGTTCACATGTACGTACGAAGTTCAAGTGAAAATACACAACCTGAATATGGTCTCTAATTATATCTTCCCATTTTGGAAGAATTGATATTTTTGTCCCTCCCTTTTTGAAATAGACTTTTTTATCCCTGAGTTGTTTCTATTGGACTTTTGTCTTTTTGTTAAGTTTCAACCAATTTTTCGTTAAGTTTGTGAAGAAACGACAATACTATCTTTTGTGCGGGCTTAGTGAAAAATTTATGGACTAAATTGTACTTTGATATTTTAAATTTTAAAAAATAAAAGATAAAATGAAGATCGAAGAAACACAAATGGCAACTGTCGTACCTTGGATGATGAATGTGAGCTCCGATGCTGCAATATGGCAAGATGGACGGTGCAGTCGGGGTTACATTGCAAGGGATAAGGATGGTAAAATCATTACTGCTGCTGTCAGTTTCTGCTCTTTGGCTTTAAACCCGGAAACTACAAAACTTGCTGCTGCAATTTGAAGGAATGTTGGTTGTTATAGTTTGCATGTGGGATGTTCAAGATTTCAACATTTTATGGAGTTATAAGAAGATTTGAATGCTTTTAGACCAATACCATTTTTTTTTTTTTTTGCCCTTTTACCATACACTTTTAGACTTTAAGCCTCCCATTCTATTAGTGGTACAATTAAGCACCCTATACTACCTAAAATGTGCCCACACGCACCTCCTGTCCAATTTTTGACACTGCGTGACTTGTAGTATAACGGAAGGCGCATGAACCCCTACAACTAATACAAAAACGACATAGTTTCACCACTAACGTCCTTACTCTTCTCTTAGGTATTTGATTTTGTTGCAGGAATGAAAGAAAAGAGGGTAGGGCTTGATCGGGATACTTGTAATGCAATTATGGATGTGGTCATCGATTCAAGTACGTTGGCGGAGATTGAGGAGTTCATCTCAAAAATTACAGAAATGGACAAGAGTCAACATCATATCTTACCACTGGATGAAGGGGACAATGTGAACCATGAGACAGGTTAAGCGTCCGATACAAATTCCGTTGCCTTTTCAGAAAATATTATTCAGCTTTGTAGTCAAGGTAAACACATGGAAGCTAGAAAGTTTTTGGAAGAAGCATCAGAGAAGGGCATCACTTTAAACAAATTTCTCTATTCTAAGCTCTTCTCGTGTTTCTTCTTGAGATGTTAACAGTGCCTAGTTGGAGAATGCAGATCTTGTATTTTTCCTTTTTGCTTTTCTGTTTTCTCTGTTTTTCTAGTTTGTTTTTCTTTTTCTTCATCTCTGTAGTAATCTCTATTAACAAGTTAAAAGTAACTCTTTTTTTTTCAGACAATAAAAGTAACTTTTCAAAGCTAAATTAATTATAATTGAGTTGATGTCATTAAGAACAGAATGAGACACACAAGTGTACCATATTTGGCACAAAGAGTTTACTTCCAACAATTTGGTAAAAGTGAATCCTTGTCTAGTAGGACCTATATATGTTCAGTAACAATAAAAGCAAATTCACCCCTTATCAAATTTCTTCGTGAACACAAATATTCTTGCACCCATAATTTGGGGGTGTTTGCAAAGAAGGCAGGCCACGGCAGGTTCAAAGAAGCATTTGATCTTCTTGTTGCGAAGTGGACACAAACTCCATTGCTGAATGATCTCAGCACAGATTATTGTGCTCGTACTGAAGGTGAACACAAGGATGCAATGCATGTTTATCAACAACATTCATTAAAAAAGGGGAATCTTTATAAACATGGCCTGGTTGAAGAGCAAGAAGATGAACCAGATACAAATTCCGTGGAAGGTTCTTGTAAATAAAAAGAGAAAATAATTATATTTTCAGCATCAGTCCTTCAATCCCTTTTTTTTTTTTTTTTTCTTTTGAAAGGAAGTCCTTCAATCTTGTAGTTGCTTCAATCAGAATCATAATTGTTTTATTTTTTTTTTAATTAAATTGATTCTTAATGTTTTGTTTTAATCAAGTAAACTAAGTTCAATTATATCCCACTATTGCAATTTTATAACACTGAACTGACACTAAAAATCAAAGCGATTCTCCTAAAATATTGACATCAGCTATGGAAACAACGGCAACAAAATTCCATCGTTGAATTGCAACAAATACGGGGACGGAAATTATTCTATGTGAAATTTAAATTTCAAGATCCAAGACCTATTATTTTAGACTAAATTATGCCTGATAGCGACAGAAATTCGCACTTGCTGATTTGTTTTACCTTTTAAGAGTCTATTCAGTAAAATTATTATTGTTTTGATAGCGTTTAGTTGTTTAAGTATCTATTAGCTATCTAGGCATTGGTTTATAAACCAATAACAACTAAAAGCTAAATGTTAATGAGTTAACTTTTCATATAAAAAAAAAAAAAAGCTACTCTAACCTATAAAAACTACTTAAAATACTATATAACCGAACATTATAAAAAAAGAGAGTATTATTTTGATTAGTCAAATCACGAAACACTTGCCGAGCACACTCTAAGAGTAAAACAGTGCAGAAACAATTATATTTTCCATATAATTTATAGGCAAGAGAGCCAAACTTATAGTATTAGAGACACTAACAACACGATAAAACACCATAATAAGCTTTACAAAGCCAAATATCAAAGCAAGCAAAAGATATAAAAACATTAAACAAAACTAAGAGGATTGCCGCCTCCATAGTGGCATTTAGCATTGTTAGCACCATCGCCGAAGACTTTGTCCGTCGTCCAATTGATCACAAACCCCATAATAATTCAAGTCTTTTACAGAAATTGTATGTCAGAATCGAAATCCCTCGCCAACACCGACAAATGCCGGAAAAAACCAACCGAAAAGCTACTAATCCTTAGATGGAGAACCTAAAAGAATTCTCATATTAGCCCCAGCGGACGTAGATTTGACAATGAAGGTGCAAGAGAAACGTGAATTAGCATCGGAAATCTAAAATTGCATATTACTTCCCATCTTCATTGCAAGCCCATAGTAGCAATTCCCCAATTTTTTTTTTATCTAATGCATTCATCCTTTACATTTATTAAGAGATTGTAAATCGGATGATTAAATTCAAAATCATAAAAATTAATGCGACATTTCCTAAGAGCATCCCCAATAGTACTCTCTATTATAAAAAGCATCTTTTGTACAATAAAGAGTATCTTAAAGAATCTTTAAATATAAAGAGTAAATAAGTTTGTACAACTCCAATAGACTCTTTATATTTTCAATCTTCATTTTACTTTATCCAATAAACATTTAATGCAGATGAAAGAGAAGAGAGTATTGAGAAGATGAAAGAGAAAAGAGTATTGAGAAGATGAAAGAGAAAATTATAATATAAGGAATTGAAATATTTTAGAGTAGAGAGTTGGCTTGGTTTGAAAGCTAAATCAACTCTCTAATCTAAAATATAAATATAAAGAGTTTATTGGAGATATTTTTTTCGGATTAACTCTCCAAAATAGATAATTTTACTTGAATAAAGAGTGGATTGCGGACTCTAACTATGTTAAAAGAAAAGGAAATCACGTTTTCATAGCATGGAACGGCGTTTCCTAACTACTACCTCCGTTTTCATGAGATATTTACATTTTCGTTTTTGGGTGTTTTTTTGAGTTGTTTACATTTCCATTTATAGTAAGTTTTGTAATTATTTATTATTATTTTTTTATTGGTATTGGTGAAAAAGTAAATTTTTTAAAGAGTTAGTAATTATTTATTATTATTTCTGTATTGATATTGATGAAAAGTGAGTTTGTATTGGTATTGGTGAAATAGTGAGTGTAAAGATATGAGAAAAAACGGAGGCAGTATGTTAAAGTCGACCATTCATCTCATTTCCATCTACATCCTCAATCTCACTCGCTCACTCACAGTCACTGTCAGGTTGACCCCAAATCGCCCCCAAAATATTTCAAATCCCTAAGCATAACCATGGCACAGCAAGCTGAATCGCAACTTGTGAAAATCCTTACTAAAATCCTAACTTCTGAAAAGATTCCTCTTCATTCACTCCATTCTTATCTTCCTCAATTCGCTTCTAAAGACTCCGTTTCTTTATCTCCACTCCCTTTCATTTCCCTTGTCTCTTCTCTACTCTCCCAACGCAAATTCTCCGACGCTAGATCCCTTCTCACCTCCTTCATCGCCTTCGACAAGTCCAGCGTCCTCCTCCGCAACATCCTCTACCGTCCACTGCCAGCAGATAACAGCCGCGACTTGAAATCCCTTCTGGATACCTCAATTTGGGCTTATATTGCCTCTAGCAGACCCCTCCATGCTGCTCAGGTTTTTATCAAAATGAAGAGGTGCCATCTCACACCCCGCTTGCCTACTCGCAATTCTCTTCTAAATGCTTTATTTAGGCACCCATCTGAGTATTATGCTTATCTCTGTGAAGCTATTTTTGGTAATATTATTAAGCTTGGTGTTGAGGTTAATACTTGTACCTTTAATATTTTGATTTATGGTTGTTGCTCCCAGAACAACTTAGAGGAGGCTGTTAGTATTGTTACTAAAATGAAAGAGTTTGGTTGTTTGCCTGATGTTTTTACCTACACTATATTAATTGATGGATTTTGCAAACAATTTAGGATTGATGAGGCGTTGAAGTTGAACGACGAGATGAAAAATTTGATGTTGTTGCCTGATGTTGTAACTTATAGCACATTGATTGATGGGCTATGCGAAGAAGGGAGGATTGGCGAGGCATTGAAAATGACAGAAGAGATGGAAATTCTGAAGCTGGGGCCTAATG
Organism: Croton laevigatus; assembly: GCA_949640765.1. NCBI lineage: Eukaryota > Viridiplantae > Streptophyta > Magnoliopsida > Malpighiales > Euphorbiaceae > Croton > Croton laevigatus. Next base: position 5,377 of record CATIWJ010317835.1, read on the forward strand.
TTGTTACTTACAACACATTAATAGATGGGTTATGCAAAGAGGGGCTGCTAGATGAGGCATTTATGTTCAAAGGTGAGATGGAGAATCTGAAGTTATGGCCTAATGTTGTTACCTTTAGTTCCTTAATTGCTGGATTATGCAAAGGAGGGCGGACTGATGAGGCGTTTACATTAAAAGACGAGATGAGATGGCAAATTTTAAGTTGCTGCCTGATGTTTTTACTTATAATTCATTGATTGATGGATTGTGTAAAGAGGGCAGGATTGATGAAGCATTTAAGTTGAGAGATGAGATGGAAAATTCAACGTTGTTGCCTAATATTGTTACTTATAATTCATTGATCAATGGATTATGCAAAAAAGGGAAAGTTAATGAGGCACTCAAGTTAATTGATGAAATGAAAAATTCGAAGTTGTTGCTTAATGTTGTTACTTATAATTCATTGATCATTATGCGAAAAAGGGAAAGTTAATGAGGCACTTGAGTTAATTGATGAGATAAAAAATTTCAAGTTGTTGCCTGATATTGTTACTTATAGTACTTTGATTGATGGATTATGCAAAAAAGGAAAAGTTGATGAGGCACTGAAGTTAAAAGATGAAATGGAAGAGAAGGGTGTGATTCCAAATGTAGTCACATACACCATACTAGTTAAGTGGTTTGTATATAATGGAAGGATAGATGATGCTATAAAAAACATTAGGAGGATGGAAGAAAATGGAGTTTCACCTAATGCCATTACATACACTACAGCAATCCGGGGTCTTTGCAAACAAGGCAAGGTTGAGGAAGCATTTGATTTTGTTGAAGGAGTGAAAGAAACGAGGGTAGGGCTTGATCGGGATACGTGTAATGCAATTATGGGTGCGGTCATTGATTCAAGTAGGGTGGAGGAGGCTGAGGAGTTCATATCAAAGATTATAGAAATGGGCAAGAATCAATATCAGACATTACCACTGGACGAAGGGGAGAATGTGAACCATGAGACAGGTTAAGTGTTTGATACAAATCCCCTTGCATTTTCAGAAAAGATTATTCAGCTTTGTATTCAAGGTGAACACAAGAAAGCAAAGCAAATTTTTGAAGCAGTATCACAGAAAGGTATCACTTTAAACAAATCTGCATACATTGGTTTGATGAAGGGACTTATTAAAAGGTTAAAGAGCATGTGAGGAGCAACTTGTTGTGATCATCTCTTCATGGGTTCTTGACCTTCTTTAGCTGGGAAAAAAAAATATATTACATTAGGCTTGCCATTTACCAATATCAAGGTGCTGGAAAGTAAGGACTGGTTGCGAAGGAGAGGAAAAATAAAAGAATAACAAAGACTGGTTTGAATCATGGTTGTTTTGCTATAAGAAATTTAGTTTCTCTTAAGCTCTTCTTGTTTCTATGAAATTTGTATGTAGTGTTTTATACTGCACTAATACACCTAACCTGCTAAAAAATTTGAACATTTGATTTTTGTAATAAAGAGTTGAAAATTAGATTTTATGTTTGCTGTTCACACGTACATACGAAGTTACAAGTGCAAATACACAACCTGAATTGTCTCTAATTATATCTTCCCATTTTGGAAGAATTGAATTTCATTTCTAAATCTTACGAGGGTGCAAAGGGGATATTCTGGGACATAATAATTCATCAGTGGTTGCACAGATTCTTCAGTTGGCTAGTAGAATAAAAGATTATGAACATTGGTTGCTTCTTGAGCACAACGATGTGACTGATTCTGAATTGAGGATGCATTCAGCCTTGTTGATGATCCATGAAGAAATTGAACTCAATTTAGTGTTCCATTACAACATCTGAGCCTGAAAAATGGAGATGTCAGAATAGAGCAGTCTCCAGAGCAATACTACTCATTATCAGCATCATTATATGGAGAAGCTTAACCGAAACACTTCAAGCCATATATTATTTGAGCTCTAGCCCACTAATTAATTATATTTTTCTGCATCAGTCCTTCAATCCTTTAATTGCTTCAATCAGATTCATAACTGTTTTTATGAATTAAATTGAATCTAAATGTTTAGTTTTAAGTCAATTGAGTTAAATTCAATCCCACAGTAGAAATTTTATAACGACACTAACAATCAAAGTGATTCTTGCAAAAATGTTCACTGCAAAATTTATGACAAATAATTTTTAATTTTCCAATAATCTCTACAGCTAATCATACAACACCTTACACAATTCTTCAAAAATTCCTGATAATGGTTTCTTTTACATGAATTATATGAATCAAATCAAATAGAACTTAGAAAGTTCAAAATCCAAATTAATGAACCACCTCTCAAAACACAAACTTCACCAAGCATGAACTCAAGTAAGCATTATTTTCAATCCAACCCAAATGTTTAAAAACAAGTTTGATTCCAGACAAATGTTTACTCAATCACATCCTAAATGATTAGCAAAAGGTTTGGTTCACTTACAAGTTCCAAATCCAGGCTGGAGACCAGTGCATTGAAATGGCGGGTTCTAAAAGTACACAAAGCAAAATTTACATAAAGGAAACTGTGGACACAAACTAGAAGTTTAAGGTTTAGAGTTCGAGCAAATAAAACTTCACATCTTCCTGTGGCCCTCAGAAACATTAATAGCTTATTCAAAATCTTGTTCTCTTTCTTGTATGACTTCACATCTTCCTGTGGCCCTCAGAAACATTAATAGCTTATTCAAAATCTTGTTCTCTGTCTTGTACTCACAAGAACTGGATGTGGATGTGGATGTAATTTTCAGTTTTTCCAAGAGCTTTGCAATTTTCAGGAAATGTTTTATCATATTTGTATGCTCTTCACCTCCATTAAATCCATGAAATTCAAGAGTTTTGAGTTTTGACAAGAAAGGCACAGACTTCTCCCAAAAGCTTCCATCAGGACAGACAGCTTCATCATCACAGTCCTGTTGCTGAAAGATGATTAAAGCTCTTTCCTATAGAATATCAACAAGAAACATACTAGATAGTATTACGATTATATTTGAGCCATTTGAACATACCATTTTGACTGTGATGATCTCCAAATTTGGTAAGCAGTTGAGCATTTCAAGCAACCCAAGCCATAAAAAATCATTAGTATGAGTGCGTTCACAGTCCACCACCAAATGCCTCAAATTACGACAACAAGGATAACTTAGACCAGCATCTCTGAAATTGATTTCCTGAGAAAGTAATATGATAATACAACAGTGAGCACAATCGCAATACATACACAAACAGAAAAAACAATAATAAAAACCATTAAAGACTATGTTCGGCAATAGCTCTTCAAGTTACTTTTACCTTCAGCAAGCATCCATCTATGGTTAAAGACTTAACATTAGATATTTGTCTCAAAAATTGAGACACCTGAGCTGGATATAACTCACGATGAAACCAAGCATCAAGGTTGATGCCTGCTTTAATCAGTGAGGGTAACTTCACCGTCTCAAATGATTTTATGCCAAAAAAAGAAATTTCAAGAACCTCTAGATTAGGGGCATCAATGCTAACATAAGAATCTACATCGTCCTTGAACTCCATCGAAATCATCAACCTTTTCAGTGAGGAGGATCGCAAACACAATGTCAGAGAATAACAATAAGTCCGAGTAAAAATTAACAACTCTTCAATGGCTGGAGACGCCAATAAAAGCTTCTCTATAACACCATTCGATAAACACCGAAAATTGAGATGAAGAACCTTGAGACTTGGAAGACATACCAACCCACTAATCTCCAAGTCATAATCAGCAGTAAGCACCAAAATCCTTAGGGTCTCACAGCTAAAAAGCATTTGCCACAGGATTCCTGGAATTTCATATATATGCTGAAGAATGGTAAGATCGATTTCCTCAACATTTTTCTTGATTGCAGTCCTAATCCATGTAATCAAATTACTAGAACTGCCTAATTCATGTCGATTACAATGGAGGCAAAGGCGGAACCTTTTAATATATTGATAAGAATGAAGAATTAAAACAGAGTCTACAAATTTCTCAAAGTTGTGTTTCCTATTTATTACTTCTCCCCATCCTTGCAATTCCAATTTGCCGTTCAAATCAAAACAAGACACAAATTTCCAGGCGTTCTTCCATCTTCTGGACAAAATACTTGTTCTAACAGCAGTAACGGTAGGAAGAAATGATAAAATGTGACCTAGAATCTCATCTGGCAAACTGCTTATCATATCTTTATTCGAGTTCTGGGTAGGTTTTTTCTTTCTCAAATCCATTTAAACAATTAACAACGTAATTACCGATCGCCGCAGAAGTTCGTTGAGCTGAGCCACGGTGCTTTATGGAGACGAGCTTGTGGAGCCTAGCCTACGATCGACATGGTACCACCACAAATTGAGATTCGGCGCAAGAACCGCTTGTAAGATAGAGAATAGCCCTACAAATCTTTTGAATATTATAACAATTAAGTTAGTTTGGATGGAGCTAACTAAGGGGAAAAGAATGGAGTGAAAAAGAAAGTAAGCTTACTACAGAAATGAAGCAAAATAAATATTTTTGTCTATTATACCTTTATTTATATAAAAGGGAGAAGCCCAGGAGATCTTCGCCACCATTAGAAAGAAACCCTTCGTTTTCTCAATTAGCGATCTTCGACGCAGCCGCAGAAAAAAGAGCTATAGAAGATGTCAGCGGCAGTTGGTTGTCTCTGAAGGATAAGTTATGCACCGGCAGCGGAGGGTGTAAGGGTTTTTGGAAAGAATACGAAAGAGAGAAGAAGAGGGCTAGGGATCTGAATTTTAACGTAGGTTTAGAGGAAGGGAGGTGTTTCGGTTCGGTTCATCAACTCCCAGAATCGGATAATATATAACGGTTTTTACTATTTTAATATCACCAATCGAACCAAATCATTTATTAATCAATTTTTCGATTTGATGATTCGATTTGATTTCAGTACGATTCGGTTTTAGTTCTATTTTTAGTTTTCGAGTTTTTTTTTTTTTTCCTCACCTGTGTGTGAGTATGACAAATAGATTCATCCATTACATTCCATAAGCTTTTCCCACATAGCGTCTAATATTTGAACGTTTAAATTCTCATATTTTATTTGTAATTTTCAAATAATAATTACAAAATATTAATTTTAAAGGGTTGGTTGTATCAATTCTCTACTAACATCCATCCATTGAGAAAAAAAAAAAATATTTTAACAATTATATTAGCAAATTATAATTTCAAACAACGACAAGAGTACTAATTACCAAAAATGATAATCCTTTCTTTATTTCTTAATAATACAACTTGAAAATGATGACTCTGAAAAGGGAAAAAAAAAACGTATTATTTCATCTGAAAATGAAGAAAATTTGATGGTACAGTAAGACCTCAAAATTACAATTTATTGGCCATGTTGTTACATTATAAAGATAACAATATAATTAATAATAAAAAAAATACTCTACAATTTGACTCAAGAAATTTAGCACTCAAGAGGAGAATTTAAGAGAAGCGTTTGGTCTTACTAATTATAAATGATGTAATTTTTTTTTGTACCAATTTGATCCTTCTATAAGGAGTAAGTAACTCCAATCGAATAAAAAACTAGGCAATCCTCATATATCAACTCGTGATTTCAGGTAAATTAAATTCAGTTATGATATCTTTCTTAACCTGGTGTCCAAAGCTTGTGTCAGCCATGGATTATTTGAGGAATGTATGGATGAACAAGAAGATGAACCAGAGGCCCAAATGCAGGCCTGTGCATTGAAGTTTCTATAAGAAGCAGTGAATGGGGCTTGAGCCCAATCTGTTTTCACAAGACCACCTCTTGTGGCCCAATCATCAACATTCCATAGACTTGAGTATATCCACGTTGGTTGGTTTTTTCCTTTTTTTTTTTTTTTTTTTTGAAATGGTATGCCATTTGATTCTAAGTTCTTGAATTCTCTTATGGGTGTCCCATCCACAAAGAAGCTAAGATAAGGAGCAAAGAAATTTATTAGGCAAACTAATTGAAAATTAACAAAACTTAATTCCATGATTACTAGTTTTAAATGGTTCATAGCTTATCATTTATTAAATTTACATTCATTAGAAAAATTTAACTATAACTTAATTATTCTGAGTCATGCGATTACTTAATATTTATTCTAATTCATGAGATTACTTATTTGTCATGAGATTACTTTATATCAAAAGTGAATTGATTTGAATTTGGTTCTTACAATATATAACAACATTTTGAGACGATTTTGAACTTTTCTACCTATATTTTAGGATAAATTACAATTTTCTTCCTTTGTTTTCACTTAATTTACATTTTTGTTTCTTTGTTTCTTGAAATAGACTTTTTTTTGTCTCCCAGTATTATTTTTATTGGACTTTTTGTCCTTCCGTTAACTTTTAACTAATTTTCCATTAAATTTCCATTAAATTTATGAAGAAATGACAATATTAACCTTTATACAGGCTTAGTGAAAAGTTTATAGGCTAAATTGTAATTTGATAATTTCAAATTAAAAAAAAAAAGAAGAAAAATGAAGATCGAACAAACACAAATGGCAAAAATGGCAACCGTCGTGCCTTGGGATGATGAAGGTGGACTCACAATGCTGCAATCGGCAAGATGGACGGTGCGGTGCAGTCATGTTACATTGTAAGGGATAAGGTTAGTAAAATCATTACTGCTGCTGCTAGGTTATGCTCTTTGGCTTTAAACCCAGAAACTACAGAACTTGCTGCTGTAATTTATGCCATAGAAGGAATGTTGGTTGTTATAGTTTGCATGTGAAAATGTTCAAGATTTCAACATTTTATGGAGTTATAAGAAGATTTGAATTTTTTTAGGTCAATAACATTTTTTGCCCTTGTACTATCACACTTTTAGACTTTAAGCCCCTATATTACCTAAAATGTGCCCAGACGCACTTTTCGTCCAATTTTTGACACTGTGTGACTTGTAGTATAACGGAAGGTGTGTGAAAACCTACAATTAATGCAAAAAGGACATAGTTTCACCGCTAACCTCCTTACTTTTCTCTTATGCATTTTATTCTAAAGTGTATAAATTATTAGAATAATAATAATTATTATATAAATATAAAAAAATTAAAACTTTATGAACTATAAAATAATATAACTAATCAACAAAATATAGAAAATTAAATTGTAATTGATGTTGGTCTAAAAGGAGAATATAATAAGTAATGTTTGTAATAGCTTTGAAATTAATTTTGGACGTTTTGAGTTTTAAAAAATTTATGTAATTGAAAATAATATTTTTTTTTAAATATTAAATTTTATTAACTTTTACTCAAATAGATAGTTTGAAATTTATATATGTTAATTTTTTTTTTTTTTTGGAAGAACACTCAATTTGTTGAAAGGATGGAATTGTAATGTATTAAAAATATGAACTTTTAATTAAGTGAGACAAATATTCAAATTAGAACCAAGAATTATTATTATTATTATTATTATTTACTAAAAGAAATCAATATAAAAAAATATAATTTGTTCAGTTTGAATAATAATTTCAAGTTAAGGGGTCAAAATGAGAAATGAAACTTTTGTCTAACTAAAAGAATATGTATTTTAGTTTAAAGATACATTCTGTGCAAATTCATGTGAAATCTAGGTACTTTTAAGTTAGGATTTGAAGTTTTGTAACTAAAATGTTAAAACCTCCAAAACTTAAGTATTTTAGGTAAAATTTACCCGAATAACGTCATTTAGCATCTAAATATGATTGAAACATACTTTGACGGAGAATGAAGCCTGAGAATAGCAAATCCCTTGAAGGCATCATTATACCAATTTAGAGGTAACTGAACATCCTCCCTTCTGATCGCTGATCCATTCTGGAATTTAATTTCCTAAAAGACAAATATCAAATTGAATGCTTTGACGTGGACACCATTAAACATACAGAAAGTCTTATTGGTAATTTAGAAATAAATTATTAAGCTCTGCAGTTTTGGTAATTTCATATCAATGATTAATTTCAGGAAAAAATTCTGAATTCACTAGCAGAGCAGAGCATAGTAGGCAGAGATTTTCGTATGCATAATTTCTACATAATCACAAATCAAATAATTCACATCAAGATCTCATGTTTGTGCTTCATAACATAAATTAACCAAAAAAAAAAATGACACACGTTTGCTCACAAATTCAATTCTAGAAATTAGTTTGCAAAATTCAAAAGATGCTTAATTTGTTGAGGAATTATAATAACACCTAAATATAAGAAGTAACTAACACCTAGTCAGATTATACATG
>CATIWJ010317936.1:0-20182 GCA_949640765.1 Croton laevigatus
GCGGCATCGTTGAATTGACCGTGGTACTGAAGCAAAGAGACTGTTTGTGCGCATTGCGCACTCTAGATAAATTAGAACCAGCAGGTCGTTACAGACGCAATTTTTATTTCCCGCCTCGTCTATAAAACATCGGTATTTCAAAATTGCGTAAACAAAAAATTTCAAAATTCTTTTCCCTTCTTCACGAAGACTAGCTTTCTATCCCCTAGCCGTAGGTAGAATTCCTTTATCTAACTCCCGCTTGAAATTTTGGTGCAAAATTTTGAAAATGAATCCAGCTATTGTCTTAATTCTCTAAACATTCCATTTTAGTTGTTTGGGTTCCTTGCCCTCATCTTGATTTTGGAGGATCATTTTGCTTGACTAAGTGAGCCTCTTCTAATATACCGAGATCCAAACCCGATTGCCGGTAAAAGCAGAGTATAGTTGATCTTTGAATGTCACTTCCCAATTCCCCCTGATTTTTCATTTCTGGTGACTGATCGGTGAGATTCGGAACCTAATTTCCTCAAACTTATTTGAATTTGTTGGTCAATTTGGTGTTCTATGCATTTCAATATTGTGGCGAGGAGTCATTGACTAAGCTATGGGGAAATTTTGATAAGCAAACAGAGGTTTGTTTACTAGGGTTTAGGGATTTTGTTTTACTTTGGTAGGCTTTTTAATAAATATTCATGGAAATTTTTTCGTTGTTTTTATCTGAATGCTATAGTATCATGCTGACACTTCGAGTTCTCGTGGAGTTTTCCTAATAAATAATGTTTAAGTTTTTTATTAAAAAAATTTTTCTCCAATCCAAACAAGGGAATGTATCTGATTTAAGTACTTTTCTTTTTTTTTTTTTTCATTTATCAAGCTGATTGTTGTTACTCGTATTATTATAATTAGTCTGAATTCTTAAGAGCTTGTTCGAACTTCTTTGGTTGTAGCTCCACTTGCGTTCATTTCATACCTTACTCCTTATCTGAACTAAAATGGAGGTCGATGAACGTCAGAATTTACAAGTACGTGATGACAATTCCAGTCATAAAATTTTCCTATTCATGGAAATCGGCTATACTTCTTACCCCAAATTATTCAAGTTTGCAATACATATTACCATTTGTTGCTTAATTGTCTTCTTTTATTTTTTTTTAACTAACAAAATGCTATAGTCTTCAGTTCATAAGTTCCTTCTGTGACATAGATTAAGGATTCTACCAGTAAATATCTTTGTAGTAAAAAAATAATATGGTTGTTACTTGGCATCATATATGGTGAGTTGCATTTGATTCGGAGTCTCCAATTTCAAATGTCTTGTTCTCCCAAAGGATGTTGGTAGTTTTTCATTTAAAAACCGGAAGAAAGAGCTGGAAAAATGGTATAATGTTCATTGGACTGTGAGCAAGTAGTAGAATGCAATTGGAATTTCTAGGCAAGGATTCAACATAGTACTTAGTAAGAGAAAGACCTGATGCATTTGAATTCAACATGTTTCAGGATCGAATGAGTGATCTTCGAAGTCTTGGCAGCAACTACCATCCATCTAGTCAATCTAGAAAGCTTTCAATTGGAATCAGGATTGGCTCACAGGAGAAGAAAAAATCTGGAGTCACAAAGAAAGACGAGACTGTTACATCAAATGCAGAGAGGGGAAATTCTCACAGAGAGAATTCCCCTGAAGGGAAAAACAAGAAGAAAGAGGCTATTGATGCTAATGAATCAAAGACAACTGAAGCTACAGAGATGGCCACTTCCCCTTGGGTCGCTACTAGATCATTTCAACAGAAAGCAACAACATCACAGACACGGTTGTTTGCAAAAGAAATTTCCAATTTACCATCCACCGGTGGGAGGCGGAACAAGCTCAGCAAAGTACAAATTGCAGCAATGGCACACTCAGTACAGTTTTTCAGAAATGAGACATCTGTTTCAAATTCTGCTGACCTTAAGCAAGATAAGTTTGATGGACTTACCAACAGAAGGGAGGGAGGTAGGGATAGGAACTCACAGAGGGATGAAGATTTTACATTCATGACCAAACAGGAAGTTATTGGGTCAGATAAAGCAGCAGTAGATGATAAAAAAGATGATAAAAGAACTGAAACTTTGAGAATGAAATTATGGGAGATACTGGGAACTGTTTCTTCTCCTAGAAGTCAGCCCACTAATTCCCTGGTTCATGAGGCATCTGCTAGTAATGTAAAGCCGAAGCAGGTTCAAGAACAAAAGGGTAATGGAGTTGCAAAGCCATTACAAAATTCTGATACCATAGAAACTGATTCTGAGAAGCCTGATGATATCATAAAGAGACCAGTTACTCGCCGTTCAAACCGAAAGAGAGTTTCAACTAAAGTGCAATCAGCAATGACCAAAACTGGACCATCATCTTGCTCCAAACTGAAACTTCAGGAAAAGAGTATATTCTCCTTTGAAGATGGGTTTCCTAGGAAAGGAGATGCTGCTGTCAGTGGTGGCTCATCAATGTCAAAAAGAAATAAAGGCAGGAGAAGATATTCTTTCATTGAACCACGGAGGATTCACTTCACTGAGAACAAGAGTACTGATGAGATTCAGAAGGCAACACATAGGGGTGAAACACCACCACCTGCAGAGAAAGTCTCTTCACTTAGAGATAAAATAGGAAATTTTAAAGGCTCTTCCCCTCAAAATAAGGGCGAGACCCTTGAAAAGGAAAAGGGAAATGGAGGAGATTCCTATCCATCACCAAGGAGAGATCCCAATTCGTCTGTGGGGACAAAAGGGGTGGATTGGCAGGGACATTTTAGCAGTCCAGAAATACGAGAAAACGAGGATCAACGAGGAGATGTTGGTAGTCCGTCCCTGAAGAAAGTTACGGACCCAGAGGATGGATTCGAGAGCCCTACATTCAAAGTAAATACTCCCTTGACAAGCTCTTCCCCTTGCTTAACACCACAAATTGACCAAATGAAGCAGGATTTTAACAGTCCTGAACCAGTGAAAAGAAGATTTACTCTGGGAAATATTCTCAGCTTCAGGGCTAGGCAAACTTCAAAGGCAGATAGTCATCCCGCAGATGCTAAAACAGAATCATCTGTATCCTTGTTTATCTCAAGCGTCTTAATGTAATATATGAAAAGTATGTGCACTATTCTCCGAGCTGGAGCTATTTTTCTTTATGCCTTTGAAATTCCTTATGAGACTTCAGGATGAAGTATTGGAACTCAAAGACTCCCCACCCTGCAAACCATCACCACCTCTTAAGGGAAAAAAAGTAGCTGATGGCCTTTCTGAATCATCATCTGAAGATGCTGATTCTAAGAGCTTTGATGAAGGTTGCGGTACTTAACAATAATTCTCATTTACGTGATTAATTTCGAGATTTTTGAACTGTTAAATTTCCATTTGAAAAATCAATTTCCGAACAAGTTGCACTCATCTATTTGGATAATTAACTTAGTTATGAATGTGGCCATCCTAGAACATAATGATCATAAACTTGTATCGACAAATTGACAAGAAGCTGGTTTCGGATTCTGGTTTCCGGCGTTATAATACGTTCTTAAATTTTTCCCTTGTTTCTTTTTATCAGCTTGAAATCTAGTTTGTTGAGTTATTTAATTCACTTGCAGAACATACAGAGAGAGATGCCTTCTCTCCAAAACTTGCAATTGCTAAGAGATCCACTTTCAAGCTTTATGCAACTAAAAGGGATCTCGATGGTGAAGGCAAATTTGGTCTTACCTCAACCTCCCCAAAAGGCATGACTTATTTAACATTTAGTAGTTCTATTCTCATCGCTGCAATACATATTCCCATTTCATCTTTCCATTTTTAATGCTCTCTTTTATCTGTGCTGCTGTGCATAAAATTATAGGTACCGGTGAAAGTGATTGGAATCCAGAGCCTTCAGAACAAACCCAAGAGAATGAGCTGGAAAGGTTTGCTTTCTATACTTTACTGGAGGGAGTTTAAGAAATTTATTAATTTAATTCAAACTATTCTTCTACTATTTCTATTTAGTCTTTTCAATACCTGGTTTGTTTTGACATAATAATGTTTCAGGGTTATCACACTGTTTGCCTTCGCTTTAGAAAACTTCAAAAACAAAATGAAGTTGGCCACTAGAGAGAAATCATCTGAAATTTTGATGTCTGTTTCTGAGGAGATACATCAACAGCTTCAGAATATTGAGTCGCAAATCCAAACAGATTTGTATGTGGTTGATGCAGATGGGTTTCCTAATTGATGATGCCAGTTTTCCAATTAATGTGCTAATAAACAGTTTCGATGTCCAGGGGGAAGCTGACAAGCATTAACAAAGCAAAAAGAAAACGCTTGGAGACTAGATTCCAAGGTAATGAGTTTCTATCTGGACGATTTGACTTGATGAACTTTCAATTGAATATGATTTTACTTGAATGAAGCATCATTCATTTGGGTAAGATATCTGAAAATACATGCCCTTTTACTAATCACTGCAATGTTGATTATTTGTGCAAATCCTTCAAAAGTTTCTGACTAGTGATCTGCTTGGTATCATTTTATATAATCAAAGGCTTATCAAGGTTCACAAATATCTCTTCCTATAGTTGTGAGATAATAAATTTGAGCTAGAACACAAAACTGAGACTTCATATCAATACATTTCTCAATTTTCATGCTTGTTTTGTTGGGCCATTGCAATTCAGTGAATAAAAGATTGTAGAACCATCCTCAATTCCTAAGAGGAGAAAAGAGAGTCAAATTCTTGAATGATCATGCTTAGAGACTTCAAGGACTAATCACAACAGTATAAAATTGCTTGTTCATATGTACGCATGTGTATGTGACCCTTATCCTGATCAATTTTCATGGATTAAGCAGTTTTTTGATTGTTCTTGTTCCATTGTGTATGAAATACTTGTTAGTTTATGTAATCTTTACTTTCTTAGAGACTTGTCCTCAGCTCTAAACCAGGGTGTGAAATGTGTTTAGACCAATGCATTGTCTCTGACTCCTAATGGTGATCGTTCAATTTTATAATTTGTTAATATCATGTTTCTATGCAGAACAACAAGAAAACCTCAAATCTGTACATAATAGATTCAAACAAGATATCCTCAAGCACCTCGAGGACTGCAAAACCACGGTTGAAGAGCTAGAAATGCACCATATTGAATTAAAAGGAGCTGTTAAAAAGCAAAGTAAGGAAGCTTTTATTTTAGTGAATATACTTGTCAATATCTTTAACGCATCACTGGAATTTTATAAACTATTCATCCTTTTTCTTTTCAATTTACTGCTATTTTCTTTATTAATTCCCATAATTTGAATGAGATGCATGTAGTATGTACTGCATCTTTGATATTGAGATGAACCTGATTAAATCCAAAAGTCCTCATGAGAATTTGTTAGTTCCTCTAAACTAAGTTTTAGAATTGAGTGTCAATGATATTTGGCATAAAATATTTGCAAATTTGTGCAAAGCATTAGGTGAAATTCTTTTGCTGCACTCTGTCAACCATTTGGGTTGTGGTATCCAAGTGGCAGGTTGGTGACAAGCTTGGACATTATTTCTCGTTGCGGTTGTGCTTAGTAAGAAGACAAAAACCTTAATAGTTAACTTTTGGAGTTCTATAGCTACTTAAAGTGGAAGTTTGTCTTCCATAATTGTTGATCTTGTATAAATTGTTTGGTACGGCTGCCATTGCAAGTGTTTTGTTTATACAGTTTAAATTATACCTGTTTACGTTTTTTTTTTGGCTTTCTTTTCTAATCTAATTCATTGTATTGATATGGTAGTATCCTTTCAAAGGATTGGTTCAAGGTAGCATCATTTACTGAACCTCGTTTTGACTCACCTGATTATGACAGAGACATCACACCAGAAGCTGGTCCTGAAAGCAGAAGAAGCCATAGAAACAAAGGTTAACGATGCACATAGAAGGATTACAGCGGTGCACAGAGTAAGTTTTCCTCTCTTACTGCATGAGTATGTAATGCTCAGAAATGATTGTCCATAATATTGAAAAACTAATTGGAAGCTTGGCATTTATTTAGTGATGGAAACTTTCCTGGAACATTAATTGTCATGGCACCCATTTCACATCTTAGGTTTGCAGTTTTGCACTTCCCATGATAAGTGAATTTGCTGTAATAATGATAATCTAAATATGCATACATATATCGTTTAAAGTGTAACTTATAGCTTTGAGGTGTTAAAGCAGTTTAGTAGCTTTCGAAATTGAAAAGAAAGCTTGTTATATATGAAATTATTATTCTAACATGCTTACTTTTCGTTCATATTTATTGCAGTCAGCCAGAGAAAAGATGCTTCAGATGCGAAATGTTATAGGTGAGTGTTTGAATGTGAGGAGTAACTAAGGACATGATTTAACTGCTGGATAGGTTTGATGGTAACAGATTCTGATAGATGGATATGAAGTCTAATGTCGTTATTCTCTAAGTTGCGTTTGTATGAAGACATTTGTTTATGTTATTCCATCTGCTCTGATTTGCTGAAGCTAGCTTCTGGAATGTTCGATTCCATTAAAAAGAAAACAGAGGAAGCATAACTTTTTCAGGATTTAAGTAAAAGTCTTTGCTTTCGGTCTTTTAAATTTTAATACTAGAAGAGATGTATATTCGGATAACATGAGCTAATTCGTTGATGTATCAATTTTAACGAAGGAAGCTTGATGCATCAATTTAACAATTCATTATAAGAAAGTGAAATGATATACGTATATCATGTATGCACCATACGCATGGTTGGTGGTAGGGGCTACATTTTCCTTGTCCTGTAGAATTAAACCAAGTTTTTGATTTGGCAAACTCTTTTCGTTGTGGTACTATTACTAGTGGTTCTGATTTTGCTTCGTCGTCTAGTTATTTGATTTGAGTAAAGAAAAATTAAATAAAACATTGTTTAAAGAAAAAGGGTACAGACACGAAAATGAAAGGGGCACGTGAATGCCCACGAGGGTGCACGTGAATTTCAAGTGCGCGCTTTTGCTTTACCATCTCGACGTGATGTTTGACACTACTACTGACGTGCTACGTGGAAGGCGAAACCAAGTTTATGTTGTGGGTTTGGCCGGTGTTATTAAAACCGGACCGGACCGATTAAATCGGGAACCAGTTTCCAGTGCGGTCCATTTTATATAACGAACCAGATGTCAATATTGAACCATTGAATCGGAAAAACCGGCAACTCAAACCGGGCAGTTTTAGAAAAGCATTGCCAATTTGGAATTTTTTTAAAGTTAAAAAGATCTAAATCATATTTGTTCTTATTCGTTCAGTGTCTCTCTTCTCACCTTCACGAGCAAAGCCAGTTATAGTTGAGTCCATTAAGCGTCGCAGGTTTAGAGATTTGTTTTCTTCATAGAAAATCGAAAGGTTCCTAAGATTATTATGAGTTATTAATTAGAAAAGTAATATAAGCATCGATAAAAACCATTTTTTACTTATTTAAGTTTAATATCTAAATTTTGCAGAGAAAGAGAAAAAAGAGAGAAAAAAAATAAGGAAAAGAGAAATTATTGAAAAAAGGAAGATGAGAAGAAGTGTCAAATGTTAGCAGATAATGAATATTAGAGCGGTTATTAAGAAAAAATAAGAGTTTTTTATGTTGAAATTTTTTTTACATATTTATATACATAATCAAGCGTCTAAGTCTATTTTTTATTTGGACTTTGCTATTTTTATTAGACAATATACTAATTTTGTGTAGCCATTCTAAATTGTGCATGTCCTTATGATAGTTTATGTATTTTTAAATTATTAAAATAAAAAAAAATCCTAAAAATTCGGTTGAACCGGTGTAATTGAGTTAAACCATAAATCAGTTAGCGAAACGGTTCAATTTCTGATCCGGTCATGAAAACATTGGTTTTGATCCCATTTCTCTCTTTAGTCCGGCTTAATACTACTGGGCCCAACCAACAAGCAAAGTGGCTGGACAATTATAATGGTTCACGTGGAAATTTCAAATGCTTGCTGTGGGCCACATGTAATGTGATGTTTTAAAGTGGCGTCGTTTTCATGGTGAAGCTTCACTTCCCTTCTCCATAGCTCTCTCTTCCTTTAATGCTTTCAATTCGAAAGCGAATGTTGAATAATATCCTTCCTTTTATGATTTTTGTTTTTTTTTTTAAATTACTTTATGAAACTTGGTAAAATTTATTGTTGCAATTTTTAAAGAAAATAGCACTTTTGGCATTTGATTTTCAACACATATTTTTTTTTTTTTGTCCAAAATTTACTAGTACCATCATAAAAGGGTCACTATTTGAGGACTAATGGTTTTCAACTGGTTTAGCCGGTAAAAATGGATAAATGCATCTATATGCCCATATATCTACCAGTTGCAAAATTCACCAGCAACTCACTAGCAATAATATCAGGAAAATCGTATTGCCCACGCATGCTTATTTTTTGCAGTCTTTTTTTTCTAAAAGATAAATAACATTCTCATTATCTCACAGCAAAAAATTTGATACAGCTCATTAGGGATAACATCCGAAATAGCATGAAGAGCATGGCTATAGAACTTATATATATTAGCTTGCTAATGAATTCAATAGAGTTCTATATCTGGGTTGAAGTCCCAAAATAAAAGGGCAATCATAAACTACAAGACTAAAAGTTGATAAATTTAAGACAAAAGAGTTTAAAACGAAAACACCATTGTGAAGTTGGCTCACTGCAAAAAGAAGAGCTTGATGTAGCGAAAATAACTAATTGTGATAGAATGTTCGATAGCATTAAAAAGAAAAATAAAATATTCTTACATTTCATCGTAAATTTAATTTCATTATTTTGATGGAATATAAAGCCCCATTTAAGAAATACTTTGCTAGTTTCAGAATTATTTTCTTAATATAATATAAATTATTTTATTTATTCAAATAATAGCATTTTTAAAATTGATACATTATTTTTTTAACAGCAAAATACATAAATTCTTTTATGAACTTTATATGTTATTATGAATGGAATATTTAACTTTGTGAGTGAACGATTAGATATTTAAATTTGCAAACTCTTAAATAAACTCCCATTTTTCCTTGGATGACACATTAGAGAGTTTGTGCTCCCTAGATTTTCTTCTTTTCTCTCAGGCAAGGTGTGTCTTTATATATGGATTTGCAAGTATCTGTTTCTTTCTTTCGAGAGGTGTGAATATTTATTTAAAAATTTATAAGTTCGGATGTTTGAGCAGTCACTCGTGCAAGCTAAAGTGTAAGTGGTCACAAGTAAAGTTTAAGATTTCACTCCCAAATACATGTAAAGTTTATGCATTTAGCCTTTTTTATAAAATTAATCCGAATAATCTAATGAATTCATGAAATTTAAAATCAGTTTCGCTTAGTATAGATCCCATGAATCCAAACAAACACTTCAATTTTTTTATACATGAACATGTACGTGGAGGTGATTCCATCCTAATCTGAATATTGTGGTGCATCATTAATTACAAAAACATAAGACGTGCCTAAATCTCACACACACCTTTTTGTGTGAAGCCCAGTATCTGACTGTTGCTACCGAGGAATCTTTTCTTATCCAAAGGTTCTGTATTGTTTCTGTCTGTGAAGAAACAATGATTTCGATGTTTTTCTGTAATTATTTGCAAGTCGTTGAATGCCATGATTCCAGGGGTCAATTTGGACCACATCAAGTTCAAACCAGATTGTCCTTTTTACCTGCCCCATTTTCACGATTTTTGCCCATTATCTTTGTTGTTTTTCGTTTTTGGTTTTTCTCTTCCCCAAGCCATATTTATCGCCTCTCTCTATAACCCAACAGGACCAAAAAATAAATAAATCAAACAGCTGGTGGCTGCCTTCGACATACGTTTCCTCAATCTTCAGTGCTTTGATTTCGTACAATAGTAACAATAAAAATATAGTATTATAAACACCTGAATCGAATTCAAATATATTCCATGTAATTACCTTGTTAATTCTTTCATACTCTCCGTTTCCTTGATTTCTTTCTTGCTTTAATAGTCTAACAGGAGGAGTTTTTGTAATGCAGGGGTGATGAGATTATGGAATTAGTGTTCGAAAATGGTCGAATTCTAACTCGTGGACGATCTACGAATTCCTCGTCTTGCTTTTCTTATAGATCGGAGGAACGTGTTCGAAAGAAACCAAGATTAGATTGTCAGAACAATAATTCGGCAGCGTTTTTTGGCGGTCCGTTTGGAGATGACAGCTGTTGTTATAATGATGATAAGCATATTTCAGAATCCCAAATAGTCCCTGAATTCAATAATACTCCTCGTTTTCACCATCGACAATGCGACGACGCTTCTGCTCCAATTAACAACGGAAAACAAAGTCTATCTTCAAGGATTGTTGATGAGTATTGCAAAAGAAACGACAAATCTGCTTCGGTAATACGACAAATGGTTCATCCTGATTCACAACGTAGTAATACCCCTCCCGATGAGCATTCTGAAGCTCTTCATCTCCGTTTAAATTTAGCCAAAGAAAAAGCTTCTTCTGCTTCTGTTTCAGTATGTTCTTCACGAGGAGCTTCGAATGATCTAAGTTTTTCTTCTTTCAATACTAGTACTAGTGAAGAAACTGAGATGATGGGATCTGCAAATGAAGTATGCTTTTCAATCCATTTAGAGAGAATTAATCTTTTTTGTTTTATATTCTTTCAATTTATGATTAATTAACTAGAATTATTCATTTTCGCTGCAGAAGGACCAGCAAGTTCCAAAACCAGCACCTTCCCGTACTGCCTCCAAGAGGAAACCAATCCCTCAAGTTCATAGTCTATCTGAAAGGGTACGTAGTGTGTTTCTGCGTCGGCGTTTAAAAATTATAAAACTTGAATTCTAGTCTCAAACTAATTTTTTTTTTTTTTACAATTTTCTGTACAAACAGAAAAGAAGAGAGAAGATCAACAAGAAGATGCGTGAATTACAAGCTCTCCTTCCTAATTCTGATAAGGTATATATATATCTGTGATTATATTATCAGAAGCTATTTAACCAATGGCTTTGTTAGAGTTTCTTGCTTACCAATTTCTGTATTTAATTAAGGCGGATAATGTATCGATGCTTGATAATGCAATCGAGTATCTAAAGGCGCTTCAGGTTCAAGTACAGGTGAGCAAAAATACGCATTTTCTGCTTAGTTTGGCCTTCAATGATAGGATTTTCTGAAGAAAATACTTGTGAAACTAAGGAATATAGTGGAATATGGATGCAGATAATGTCAATGGGAAGCAGGTTTTGGATGTCACAGATGATGTTACCAAATGGAATGCAACAAATGGCTCATTTGTCACCACCAATGGGCATGAGGATGGGTATGGGAGTTGGGTTAGGATTGCCAGGTCGTATGCCGCCATTTATGCCTTTTGTAGGAGGAGGGTCTTCTTCTACGCTACTGTCACCAATTCCTGTAATGGCTAACGGCCAGCCTTTGGGTTCTTCCTCTTTAATGAGTTCGAAGGATAATAATACTCAGTCATCAGTTCAGTTTTCTTCGCGCGCGATGAAATCAAGATGAAGAAAAGGATGGATGAAAGTTAGCTTGGTTGGTTTAGGTACGTACTGTCGAATAATAGCAATGGAGGATTGGGGTTTGTTACCAAGAAAATTGTAAATGCAATCTCCCCTTGTATTTAACTCTCAAACTAAATGATTTGGTCTTATTCAGAATTTTCCTCTTTTACGAAATCTAATCTGAATTTGTTTCACAAAAATTAAATAACAAAACTAAATAAAAGTATTACTTACAATTTCACAAAAAAAGGAAAAAGGTAGGCCTTTTCTTCTCAAATTCAAGTGGTTTGATTGATATAAAATTGGAGCTAAAGAATGTAAATATTTCATCATTTTGTTAAAATCATTCATCTACATTATGTTTATCCAATCTTATAAGCAATTTTAAGACTATATTTGTCTATTAATAGGCGTTCACCCATTCTTATAAATTGGTGAAATCCATCATTTATTTTAAAAATTCAACAATTATGTTATTCTCTTATAATTTACTCACAAATAATTTGAGCCATCACTCATAAATTATATATTTTTTTGGTAAAAAGTTCACAATTTATTTTTAAATAATTAAATTTAATAATTTTTTTATTATTTTTAAATAAGTAAATAAAATTTACCATTACTTAATTATTTGACTTATTTTTATGAAATTCCCATAAGTTAATAATTTATTTATTTATTTTGTCATGGTATGATAATATTACAAATAATTATGCTCAATTTGATATTTAAAGTAAGAAAATAAGTCAAATAATTTATTTTTATAATAGTACACTAATCTTCATAATGATTTTCGATACAAATGTGGTAATTTTAACCCAATAAATTACTTTAATTCGACACAATTAGTGATAAATAAATAGCTACTTAATTTAAATTATTTTTATGCAATTTCTATAAATTAAAGAATTTATTTTTTCATTTTATCATTATAATTTCAAAAAAATTTTTAAGTAACGGCATATCTTTAATAATTAGATTAAAATCTGATAATTAATTAAGAAAAACTTTCTTAATAAAGGTTATAGTAATTGAAAGTACAATTACAATAATTAACATAATGTCACTTCAATTTATAAATTTTTGGACTTTCCTCTCTCTCTCTCTCTCTCTCTCTCTCTCTCTATATATATATATATATATATATATATGTGAACAATTAATATCATGCAATACAAACTAGTTCGAGCTTTATAAATAAAAAATAATATTCAACGGTTTGATGTTTTGAAAAACGACGGTCCAACATAGCCTTATTTCATAGTTTCGTAAGGAGAGTTCCTACCTTAATTCTATATTGAATTGATTATAAATTTTAATTGTTAATTTTATTCAAAAAATATCAATGAAATTAGTGTAGATTTCCTTTTTCTGAACTGCTTAATTACAAATAATATATATTAGTCCCACTTTTAACACGTTTATAGAAAGTCATTAATTTGTCTGCAAAAATGTACTAGTATAATATACAGTTATGTAACTATATTATTAATCTTTCAAAATTCTTTATTAATTATAGTAATAAAAATGACAAATTATTTATGGACATATTAAATTTCAATATGCATTGGATGAATTTTGTTGCTTTTTCTTTTCATTAATAAGGATGCAATTTTATTAGGACAACAGAACTCTTTTTAGTATATTATTCATTTTTCCAAGCACTGAGGCTTGGTAAGGAGATAACTTATCACGGTGATATTTTTTGTCCGCAATGAGATTTGAACTCAAGACCTCAAGTCGTTAGGCATCACGTTCAGCCACTAGGCTAGATAGTTGTTCCCTTCATGAAATGAATTTACAGGCATATATAAATTTTAGGTGAAAGAAAAGTGTTGGACTCAATAGAAAATTATATTGAAGTTTACTAAAGAAAACCCTTTTTAAAAGGAGCAAAATATAATTTTACAATAAAGTCTGAGCCTTCTTTCTCTTCTCTTCTCTTCTTCTCATATAGAAGGGATAAAAATTGATGAAATCCTCCAAGACAAACAAAACAAGCACCACATCTGAAATCGGAATTTGGAGACAGAAGCTTCTAAGAAGTCGGTGGAAGGAAAGTTTGAAGAATCTGGAGAAAGCGAAAAAAAAAAAAAGGATAATCGACTTATTCTTTTACAGTATCTTCAGGTTGATACTTGATACCTTTCTTTTAAGATTTTTTGTGGCAAAACAACAAAACTCCTCTGTTCCGTATAATCAAAAACAAAATTCGACACCAACATTCAGAATATATTCTGGGTCCAGAGGTTTCCTTCAGAAAGCTCGAATTCCACACTTGTAGTATTACAAAAACAAGCTTAAACTAATGAAGCCTATTACAACTTTCATTCAAATAATTTTTTTTTTAATTAAAACCCAAATCTTTCCTTACAAATATTTCAATACATGATTTTTAAACACCTTTACAGTTTCTCTGGTAAATATAATTGGCCATTTTAATTTAATACGAATAGAAAACTTCGCATTGTTATCATATCATGCAAAGTTTCAAATTTCAGTTAGGCTGCTTCAAGTGTGGCATTTCTGGTCTCATGGGTTCTCTGATTTACGGATTTCCAGGCTGATGCAGCATCCTGAAGCTTGAGGTTTGATAGAGCATCAGTTAATGAATCAGCGGCTTGTAAATTGTCTGTTTCTCCTGATGTGCTACTAACTCCAATTCCTGGAGTTGAAGACTGAAGGTTTTCACTTCCTATTTCTAACTCTAAATTCTTCAACTCTTCTTCAATATCTTCGTCCTCGATATCAGCGTATGATGTTGTTGATTCTGCAGTTACAAGACAGACCAAATATTTCATGCAAAATGCAAACTTACTGAATATTTTAAACTTATGAAAACCTATAATTAGTTAAAAATTATATATATGAGGAGAGTACCTAGAGCTTTTTCAACTTGCTTTTGCGAATCAACACTCTCCGCTATTTCTTCCAGACAGATATCAACTTCTTCTACAGTTATCTTATTTTTCTTCATTGCCTGAGCTCCAATTTGGATGGCCTCAGTAACCTGGCATGAAAAGAGTTGATAAACATATCAAAAGTAGCACCCTCAGTTGACACAACTGAACTCATTCAGTTTGCTAGATCAAACTATTGATTAACTTGAATAGCTTAAAAGTTTGCAAATAAAGCTATTCTAGAAAATCCTTTTTGATTTCAATCAATACCTTCTTTGTAGATTCAGCATTCATTATAATATTATGAACTTCCTCCACTCTGTGCAAAAGTGAAGTGCATTTTTCTCTATTTTCTGAGGCCAACTTCATCTCTCTAGCATGCCTTAGAGCAATTTTCTTGTTTCCAGATTTCACAGAAGCTAATGCCGATTTTCTCGATCTGCATAAAGAATTATAAACTAAACCCATTAAGAAAACTTGTTTCTCAACACATGTGATGACCCAAAAAAATGCAGCAACTTCAAAACCAGCTTATATGAAAAGAAAATAAAGCATTCAATTGATTAATCGTATTCCTTGCATATGTATGATTATTTTTCAATAAATTATCCTTCAAATGCTCCATGGTCAAAACATCTTAGATTGAGATTTGAGCAGAATCATTCTAATCAAGCTACAACAGGGAAGATGTAAACACATAAACAAGGAAGAGTTGTAGCAGCTACATTTCATAACACTGGTCAAAGACATCAACTTGTTTCTGAAGCTTTTCTATTGTCCACACCAAGTGCAGAACGTCAAAGTCTAAGCTTGAGATTGTAGATGCTGGTTCTTGCGAGAGGGAAACTTTGACACCCTGTAAGAAAGTAATTTAATTAACTATCTCATGACTGATAAGAAATATTCCAACCATATGAGAAAATGCAAAATCAATAATACTGAAACATCTTCAACATTAAGATATCAGCAACAGAAGAAGGCAATCCAGTTCAATGGACAGTGATATGCAGGATAAGTTCCATCAAATCAATATACCTCTATCAATTCCTTCTTATTAACAGAGAGATAACGGGCTTTTCCAAGTCCAGACAAATAACTCAAAATTGCAGATGCTTCATTTGGTGTTCCACAAATGTTTTGGAACTCTGTCATAGTAATAATGCATGAAGATGTCCAATGACTTTCAGATAAATGCTTGATTACTTCAGTAGCCTTTTCCTGCATATAAAGACAACAAAATCACCATAATCACATAGCTCAATATAAAAAAAAATGACATTATAAATCAAATAGAGTAAAATCTGAACATCAAATTTCCAAATCAAGAATGACTGTGACTGGTGCAGAGATCAAGAGAGACTATAAATTAAATGATCATAAATAAGAAAAGAAATAAGAAGATCCACTCCCACATACTATAAAGCTCTTAGAGCAAGTTAAAATCTGGGCAGGAGATGTTCTTTTCGAATTGGAAATACATAGACCCAACCAAATTGAATATTAATGACAAACTCATAGCAAATTAGAGATCGAATGAACAAACAAACCAGATGAGATGGTGAAACAAAAAGATGCAAAAATTCCAAATGACAAACCTTCAATAAAGGTGTAAGAATGACATAATCTTCGAGCATTATTTCAGGGTTTGTGGTTGAATTAACTACCAGATTTCTAACTTTTCTAAACAACCGTGAAAGTCCCCCACTTTTTGGATCCACAAGATCAATACTTCGCATAATATCACCTTCATTGTACATTAAAAACTGAAAAAATACATATATGAAAAAGGAAATAATTGGAAAGAAAATAGTAAAAATTGATCGAGTTGCAACTGCAGAGAATCTCACCAAAACGTGATCAAGACATAAAGGGGTTAATCCTCCTCGATTAAACCATTCATTCTTTACCTTCATATTTGACCCAAAAAGATAATTATTAGTTTATTTTCCTAAAACGAACTCATTCGTCGAGAAATTCAAGCATTGAAGTGAAAATTTGAACCTGAGAAGGTCGAATGGCGAAGAGACCCAGATGGCGAGCAACATTGAGTATCAAATCCCTCCAAAATTGGTATCTGGGTTCCCAATCAGATCTTTGCCCGCTAAATGCTTTGAATCGGGCCGTCGATATCACTTCGTCGTCCCAATCAGGAATTTGTTTCCTTATGAATTCGCTCACAACGCTGGAATCCATTTCCCTCTGGTTTGTGTGTAACTTAATTTGAATTGGAATTCCCGCCAATCAGCAGACGTTGTTCGCGCAATTGGGTCTAGGTTTCAAGGAAAGAGAACCGGAATTCAACTCTTCTTCAGGAGTTTTCGGAAATGCGAAAATACCCGATTACCGAGTAGTTGGATGGGCATGGATCCCGAACGGATATACTAGAAAGCCCCAGTTAAGAGAGCCCAAATTGTATGTTATTGGGCTATAACGTTCTGTTCGAGACATGTTGTCTGACTTTGAGCCCATCCCAACCTTATACTAGACTCTGGAGTGCATAAGATGTTGGAAAATTGTTGCCAAGGCAACACCAAACTAATTAATTTACCATCTGGGAAATTATTCTAAAAAAATACAGGAAAATTTTTTTTTTTGGTTGCTACTATTTTATCTAAACTTGATCAAATGTTTGTGCATTGAGTTGGGTGCAGCTCATAACGACAAAGAACATAATTAAAAAGAAAAAATTTCACCACCAAAACATGTAAATTAATTGGTCTGAATTGTTCTAAATTAACAAAAGGTTCAAGTTTAAACTTTGACAGTACAACCGTGTTAAAAGTCGGTAGAGGAGATTTGTCGTTCTTAATCGACATACTTGACTTGAATTCAGATTAGTCGGCACCAGCAATTTGGTGACAAAAAATGGATGGTTAGATGAAAAAAAAAAACCATCAATATGCTCCCACCGTTCCCAATGGGCACATTTTGATGAATTAGTCAAATCGACCATTTGAAGACCTTTTCGGCAGTACAATTCTCTCAAAATCTAGAACTTTTCCATATTGGAGCTTTAACTTACCATTTAGGACTGGTTATAACAAAAGTGGACATGAAAGAAAATAAGAAAATGGACTAGCAACTGCGAGGTGATCCACAGCAATTCTTAAAAGACAGTAAATTCAAATATGGCAATACAAAGGAGATTTGAGGGAAATAAATGAGACTGCAATATGTTGTTCGTAACAGTCCCCCCACATTGATCATATGCCTTACATCTCATCATAATTATAGTGTCGTAGGCATTATTCAGAACAACAGTTTTATTTGCAAAGCCTAAATTATTGGTGCTGTAAAAATCAAATTTTAATTAATTTTGTCTCATAGCCAGAAAGATATCATATCGCTTATCCAGTGCCACTCAATCAAAGAAGCAAAGCTGCTAAAAAGACACCTCTCTTTCTATGACGACAACCAAATCCATCACAGCCGATTAATTCTATAAAGAGCCTCCTTCCTCATCTTTACTTATACATAAGCAGTGATCTCAGCATATCTATTACCTTCTAGAAGAATCACCACCCTTTTTATACTATATAATCCAAAACCATCTCTTGCCCCATCACATGTTGGTAACATTAATTATGGATACTGTCGGTTTGGTTATGGTGGTTCTGTTTATACTTGTTATTACCAGGATTTGGAGAATATTCTTGGTTGTGTTCTGGAGACCTTATGTGCTGACTAAACACTTCCAGAGTCAAGGAGTCAGAGGCCCCAAGTACAAGCTGCTTTATGGCTGTCTTGAGGAGATAAAGGAGCTGAAGAAAGCTGCAAGACAACATATTTTAGATACAAATTCTAATGATATTACTTGCAGAGTTCTCCCTCACTATCACCACTGGTTTTCTAAATATGGTCAGTTTAATTAATATTTCTCTTCTTTTTATTTACTTTACTTTTCTTTTGTTTGCTTTGTTTTTCAATTTTTCAGTATTTTGTAATTTTAAGTATGAAATTTAAAACATGAGTAATTTAAATTTAGAATTTAATGCTTTATTTTATTTTTTTTTGCCTATTCTATAGTCTAACCTAGGGGAATGAGGAAGTAAGGCTCGAACCCGGATCTCTCCGGTAAAAGAGTGCACTGTCAACCATTGTGCCACATCTTTGACCTTGAATTTAATGCTTTATTTGGAAGGAGGAATATAAAATAAAAGGTGTAATGTAAAATAAAATAGTAAAATCATTTAATTTATTTTATTTTGTTATTTTACACTTATGTATTTGAATAGATAAAAAATAAAGGTGTAATGTTTTGTTATTCACTTCTATCCCAATTAAAGAAAATATTTTGGTGTAAAATAAATTTATTTTACATCTCTTTTTTATTTTCCTTCTTTTCAGAGGAGATTTTACAAATTTTAATGTAAAATCACCCCTTATTTTACACCCACTTTTATTTTACACTCATCCAAACACCTCCTAAAAGATCAGCCAAACTCTTAGCCAATAAACCCATTTTATAAAATGTATAATATATGCTCGGTATTGTATGATTATGCCCGCAATTTACCATCTACTCCTGGCAGGCGACACAGTGCTGTACTGGTTTGGAACTCAACCAAGAATCACCATCACGGACCCTGAACTGGCTAAACAAATATTATCAAACAAATTCGGGTTTTATATAAAACCCCAAACAAGACCTTCCTTTCGAAAACTGATCGGTGAAGGATTGCTTATAGCGGAAGGAGCAGAATGGGTTCGCCATAGAAGAGTTCTTAATCCAGCTTTCTCCATGGATAAGCTTAAGGTCTTTTATCACCGTTGAATATTCATTAATTACTATTTTTCTTATTATATGTTAACTAATTTATGTCCCAACTTGGCAGATAATGATAAAGGAAATGGCAGGCTGCACCGTTTCAATGCTTGATGAGTGGAATAAGCAGTGTCAATCATCTCCTGATGATCAACATACAGCGAAAATAGAGATGAGTAAAATGTTTCAGGAGCTTACAGCTGATATAATTTCCCATACTGCTTTTGGTAGTAGTTTTAGAGAAGGCAGAGAGGTCTTTGAAACCCAACACGAGCTTCAAAAATGTTGTGCAGCTGCAAATTCTGATATTTTCATCCCTGGAACCCAGTAATGATCTCCTTATAAATTTTCTTTTTTTTTTTATAATGATCTTTGTAATGAGTAATTACTTTTATTTTATTTTTTCTATAGGTATCTACCAACTCCAATGAACCGACGGATATGGAAGCTAGACAAGAAGCTGACTAATTTACTAAAGGAAATAGTAGAGAACAGATTAGCAAAAGCAAAAGCAGGTTACGGAGATGATTTGCTTGGTTTAATGGTAGAATCAGCTGTAAGTACAACAAAAGTTGAAGGCAAAGGCAGTCCAATACTAAGCATGTTTGATATAATAGAAGACTGTAAATTATTCTTCTTCGCCGGGCACGAAACCACCTCAAATTTACTAACATGGACATGTTTCTTGTTGAGCATGCATAAAGATTGGCAGGAAAGAGTTAGAGAAGAGGTATTGAAAGAATGTGGAACCGGAATTCCCGATGCAGACATGTTATCCAAATTAAAATTAGTTAATATGGTTCTATTGGAATGTTTGAGGATTTACTGTCCGGCTATAATGTTAATGAGAAAAACATCAGAAGATATGAAATTGGGGAAATTGATGATTCCGAAAGACACGTGCGTTACGATTCCAGTGGTGAAGATTCATAGGAGTAAAGAGTATTGGGGAGAAGATGCAAATGAGTTTAATCCATGGAGATTTGCTGAAGGTGTTTCAAAAGCTGCAAAACATCCTAATGCTCTTTTGGCTTTTGCAAT
>CATIWJ010317979.1:0-12600 GCA_949640765.1 Croton laevigatus
AAAGTGGTCTTGGTGTAGCGCAAGAAGGTGTACAAGTAGATATGTCTCAACATAGCCAAATGAGTGCTACTAGAGATTTAATTGCTGATCAGATGTGGCATGATTATAATCGTCGTAATAGTTTTTAAGTTTGAACCTTGCTTATAATTTAATACTAATAGTTTTGCTTTGTTTTAATTTAGTGACTTAAAGTTTTTTTTTTAAAATAATTATCATTGATTTGGTTGTTTTTAACCATCAAATGAATTATCTTTTTGTGAACTAATATAAATATATATTAGATTAATGCATTAATTTAGCAAATATGTACCATACTTTCTTTTTAAATAAATTGATTTATTAAAATTAATTAAATATGTGTAATTTAAATTTTTTGTAAAATAAATAAATTTTATATTAAATATTACTATATGAATCATATTAGATTTTATTAGAAAAAAATAAAGTTATTGGAACATAACTAGAAAAATAGAAATTAAAAAATGAATAAACAAACATGTTTTCTGTTTTGAAAAATAAAAAACTGGAAAACACGGAAAAAGGAAAGAAAACTGGAAAAGGAAAACAAAAATGTTTTCCAAAACTAAACAGGGCATATGCATTTTCCCTTTCTGGTTTTATAATGATTTAAACGTGCACAATTTACCTACTTTCTTAAAAGAAAATAGTGGTATATGTCTTCTCTTGCTTTTGATGAAACATCTTTTTATCTTCCTTTGGCTCTTTACCATAGTCAATTCCTCAATGGAAACCAGAAAGAAAATTCTTGGGTTTAATTATTTGGCTTCTGATTTGATCTGGTGTCGTTTCTTTGTTTATATTAAATGGCAGTATAAAATGCTGCAGAACCTGGGTAAAAATTAAGAATTTTTCTAACAATCAATGGCAAGACTAAGAACTAACGGAAGCGGCAATGTTCTCCGCCATCGCCGGAAAATATCGATCAATCCAGAATCGGTGAAAGATGGTGAAATAAACTCGGAACTTTCTATCTCAGATTTTTCCAATGTTCCACTTGTGTTATTCGAGCCAGACAATGCTGAATCGAAGAAAGATGGCGAAATAGATTCAGAATTTATTTCCTCCGAGTTCTTCAATGATCAAAATGTGTTCTTCGAGCCGGATGTTATCAAATGGAAGAAAGATGATGAAATAGATTGGGAATTTACTTCTTCAGATCTTCACAAGTTCTTGGAGGAAGGTACCGAATCAAAGAAAGATGGCAAAGAAATCGATCTTTTCCATCTGATTTTTTCCAAATGATCTCAAATTTTAAATTAGGTACCGGAACACGAAGACGGTCGTTAGATTTTATCCCCGACAGCGCCGATCATCCCTCCCGACTATCACAAAATTTTACCGCCGGCAGCGCACCTCGCCTCCTCGGACTATCAAAAAGCTTCCCTTCTTCCTTACTGTCTACAACGACTACAAGTGTGTTAGAGCAAAACGACGTCGAAGCTGTTGTAATTGATCGTACTAGTAATGATTCCCAGGAATCTTCTGATTCTTATCATTTGGAGAGGGTTTTTATAATTACGAATCTTGTTCTTGAGATTCTGTTAGTGGGTTTAGATCAAATGGCCGGTCCTCAAAAGCCAAAGTATGCGTTGACCGCTTTATTTGTGTCAACCATTGCCATTTCTGTTTCATTATTTGAACTGCATTTGAAGGCTAGAAGACAAGGAGTTGGGTTTAAAAGAGAAGGGTTGAGATTTCGTTTCGATTATTCATCTTCAACCCAGAAGCAATTCTGCAATTTCATTGATGCTTTTGGGTTGATTTGTGCTTTTTGCCAGTTCATTTTCGCTGGTGTTGCACAGTGGCGTAGCCAGCTGACTAGGGAAGGGGGGCCCATTTTTCCTTCAGCAGAGCGGCGGCGGGCGAAAATTTCCTTTCTTCTTTCCCTCTCTTTGCTACGGCTATTTTCTAATGTATTTTATTTTTTTAATCAAAACAACGTGGTTTTGATTTAATAAAAAGCAAAATGTTTAATGAATCAAGGTCGTTTTGATATGACATAAAAAAGATTTTAATTAATGAAACGGGGCGTTTTGAAATTATAATGAAACGCACCGCTTCCTTAAATATCACATATTTTGTATATAAAAAAAAAAAAATTTAATGAGTCAAATGTCCTCTCATTCTACCTTAAGGTACTGTTAGATAAAATTCATAAATCTAATATAAACAAAAAATCCAAAGCGCGGATTTGATATATTGAACTGCGAAAAATAAGCCTATTCTTTTTAGAGCTATTTGTATAATTTAATATAAGTCCTAAATTATAGTTAATTTATTGAAAAGTCCTAATTCTTTAATCAAAATTATCAAATATTCACAATCAGGTTGTACAAAAAAGTGGAGCCCACTAAAAAAGAAGTGAAAACGCGTTAGATATATATATTCAGTGGTTTTTTATTGACTTCAGAGACCCATTAAGAGGCCCAAACAAAATTATAATTTCAGGCCTACCTTTCTTCTTCTTTTTCCTCTTCTTCTTCTTCATCGTCATCTTCTTCAGCCACCGCTGCTAATTCCGTCCGGCATGTTGCTTTGCTTTCTTCTTCATTTTTCTCTCAAAATTTCATGGGGCCCAACGCCCCCTTTGGCCCCTACGTGGCTACGCCTCTGGTGTTGCATATAGCTATCATAGAAGACATGCTGATAATCCAGTCAACATTTCTATTATATCTCTTATGTTCATCATATGTTTGGCATTTTCCAAATTACCCAAAAATCGTCAAGTGTAATATCTCTGTTCCAAAATGAGTGGTGTTGTAACGTTGTAACGTGCTAACCATGTACCAAAATAAATACTACCTCCCTCTTTTGCTATTTCTTTACATTTCTTTTTTTAGTGTCTTTTTAAATTGTTTACATTATAGTAAGTTTTGTAATTTTTTATTATTATTTATTTATAGGCATTTGTGAAAAAGTAAATGGTATAAATGATTAGTAATTGTTTATTATTATTTATGTATTGGTATTGGTGATTTATTGGTATTTATGTTTTTAGGGTGTAAAGAATTGACAAAAATGAAAGTAATATCACATTGATAAGAAAATAATTAGTAGTGTGTAATTAATTATTTGTAATTCGAGTATGTTACTTTACTTTTCATCTTTATAGT
The DNA here is from genome assembly GCA_949640765.1 of Croton laevigatus. Taxonomy (NCBI): domain Eukaryota; kingdom Viridiplantae; phylum Streptophyta; class Magnoliopsida; order Malpighiales; family Euphorbiaceae; genus Croton; species Croton laevigatus. The sequence continues at coordinate 3,135 of CATIWJ010317979.1, forward strand.
GCTATTTGTTTATTAATTGCAAGTGAAAATAGATTAAAGAAAATGACAATTTTAATAGATGAGAAGTCCAAAAGTGGAGTGGAAAAAAGAAAAAACAAAAAGAGAAGTCCAAAAGTGAGTAAGAAAATATATTTCATCATCAATTTAATTAGTAATGTCTCAGCGACTAGCAAGCTTCCAAAAACAAAAGATACTAATATGCACAAAATTTCTATTTTGCACTTGTTAAAATAATAGAGAAACTTCTATTTTTGGTAAAAAATTTTTGATAAAATATCTATATTACATTACGGTGTGCAATAGATAAGGCGGATTTATAACAAATACAAAGAGTAAAAAAAAATGTAGATGTATATTTGAAATTTTACTAAAATCTGTGCAAGGAAATGTGTTCTATATTATTATTTTAAAACATATTTAGTATATTATAGGTATTTTAAAAAAATCTAAATAAAGTGCAATAAACTGTGTGGAGAAGTTATTCCCATTTATTTGTATCTAAAAACTATGCAAATATTTGGAGTAGTACTCATATGAATCACGGGTTTGGAAAAATCAAAGAATTCTTGTATTGTAACTACATAAATCGAATGACTCACGAGCATTTATTCTGAAAAATCAAATAAATCATTGTTTTACCTAAAAAAAAAATCATGGGTTTTAAAATTGGGATTTAAAATTCTCCGTTGAAGACCCATGGGCCTAAAACTATTTCAATTAGCCCAAAATAAGCCTGAGAAGTGAGAATATAGAGAGCTAATCAAATCACCTTGAAGGCTTGAACTTCACGCTCACTACAATTTTTAAGTCTTTCTCTCTTTATTCGTCTTTTGAGTCAAAAAAAGGTAACGATTAGTACTAGGGACACAGGGAGATAGGCGCCATAAGGGGTTGGGTTCCATAGATATTAGGATATGTATCTTTGATATGAATAAAAACTATAAATTTTGAGTAGTTCAGTTAAAAATACTCGTTAAAATAAGTTATGTGTCTTGGTTCAATCACTGGTGTGCTATTTTTTGCCAATTTTTCTTTTGAACTGGCTAGACTTTAAAATTTGGGCTGGCTGTTTCACCGTTAGTACCTTACTTCATCATTTAGTTATTGTCTGAATTCAAGTCAATGGACAAGAAACCAGATAGAAATTTCCTCTGTGTTTGATTACCTTATTTCTATCTTCACCATTGTTATTATAAAATGCTACAAAAATATATGAAATTTTTTAAGAGTCACCATTGCTAGATCTTCTGTGATTCTAACAATGGCCGCCGAACTCGAGAAAAATGAATCCCACCACCACATACCAATTTCACCACAAATGTTCAATTTCCGACATTATGTTATCAAATGGAAGGAAGGTGATGAAATAGGTACAGAATTTTTTATCTCAGATTTTTATGAAGAGATATTGGTATATGAGAGATGAAATCAAAAATTTCCAAACACAATAAAGATTTATTTATCTATCCAATTCCAAATTTCATCAAGATGATTAAATTTAGTTATAATTATTATGTTTTACAATTTTTTTTTATGCCATTGCCAAATCTTGTAAGATCAATTAGTTGATCAACTTTATTTGACAATGTATCACTTTCTTCTACCGTGTTTGAGCTAAACGACGACGTAGAAGCACAAAATGAAGCTGAATCATGGTTCACTTCAAATTATGTTAATCTGCAGTGGGTTTTTATGACTACTAATGTACTATTGGAGATTTTATAAGTGGGCTTGGGCTTGGATCAAATTTTCTATCCTGAAAAACCAGAATATGATTTGAGGGCTTTATTGGTTTTTTTTTTTTTTTTAAACATAGGTCACTCACCTACCCACCCTAACATACTCATATCTATAGGGAGGGGCGGTACAGTTAGAACATGGCCCTCAAGACCATAGGCAAGCATCTTGACCATCTTAAACTATCCTACCACTCAAATCCTATATCTCCAAGCAAATGGCCAAAGTCCTAACCACTTGGACTAACCCTTTAATGGTGGCTTTATTGGTTTCAATTATTGCCATTGTCGTTTCTTTGATTGAACTATATTCTAAAGCTCGAAAGCATGGAGTTAGGTTGAAACGACGAGGGCTCAAAGTTCGGTTTCAGTATCCATCTCCAATACGGCAGCCGTTTTATAATCTCATTGACGTATTTGAGTTGATTTGTGGTTTGGTTTAGTTCATTTTCTCTGCTATTGCAAATAGTTACCATAGACGACATGCTGAAAATCCTGTCAATGTTTCTGTTGTATCTCTCATTTTCATCTTATGTTTGATATTTTCTAAACTAATGAATCATTCTCAGGAAGTGTCTGAATTAGCTGACTGAGACTGGTAGAAAGGTTTATGTCTTTGTCATTGTATTTTGAAAGTGAAAGTGAAAGTGAAACAGAAGCTTTAATTTCTTTTAGATAATAACGATAAATAAGAATATATTGGGTAATCCTTTAGATGAAAATTTTGTTCAAAATTATTTTAGTGATCATACAAATTAATTTTTAGTAGATGCAACAGAGACTAAATAACAAGTAAATTGGAATCATGGGCTTGTATTGCCCAAATGGTAGACCAGTGGCTTAGATCAATAGCGGACCTAGAAAATATACACTGAGCGGGAGAAATTAAATTAATATAATAACTAAAAAAATATATTGATAAATTTTGAACGTTCACAATTATAATGCAATTCCACTATTTTTCATATTCTGAAGTTTTCGCATAATCGATTCTTCATAATACTTCTAAAAAAATCATTCTCAACATAAATAACCATAATATTATTTAACCATTGTTCTCATACTCTATTACGTAGCTTAGTTTTTATAAAAATTAAGATAAAATTTATTTTTCTCGATATTCCTAATTTATATTTTTCAAATTAAATAATTATAAACAAAATTCATCTATTAAAATATTCATAATCAAAACATGCATTCAATATTTGAAAAACTAATTAATTTTAAACAAACTAAAAAATAAATTTTAGATCAATAAATACATAGTACTTTATATATAAATATACGATGAAGAACGACATATAATATCCCTCTTTTTCTAAAAAAGATAATATTCATCTAACAAATAAAGTAATCCACTAAAATAAAAATAAAAATCATTCAAAAAAATCAAAAAACATACTTAGGGCTTGATTTGCTTGCTTTTCTAGATTTTCAGGCGGCCATGCTTAACTTGAGAGTGTGTCATGTGCCAGAAAAGGAGAGGAAGTGTGTGTGTGTGTGTGTGTATATATATATATATATATATATATATATATATATATTTGACTTTTAAACGGTAACATTTTTTTTTTTTTTTAAATTCAGTGTGGGCTCAAGCTCATTTTTAGCACAAGGCAGATCGACGCTGACAATATTGTTGCTTGGGGAGGCTAGCCCTCTTTGGCATTGGCGTCCTGCTAGAAATTTGGTCAAATGCAAATGCTGTGCAATTCCACGCTCAAAATCCACGCCACTCATAGAGCTTTTGCCTTTGATTGTGGCCCGATTTTTACCACTTATTGGACAAGGATACCTTTCGATATGCGGTCATGGGACCTAAGGTTGAGCTTGTGGCAAGTTCAGTAGATCTTGTGTGTAAGCTCTCGGGCTAAAAAACTTTGAAGAAAATCAACAGCCGAAAGAAACTCATTGGGGGATTTTGGTGATTCTAATCAATTTGGTTCCAAATTACATGAGTCCATCTTACTATTTGAAAATGAATAAAAAATAGAGGTGAGAGGGCTGCGTGGAATTTTTGGTTTTATAATACTATCTCTGTATTTTTCATTTTCTTACATTTTTTATGGGTATATTTTTCAATTGTTTACATTTTCTTTTATAGTAAATTTTGTAATATGTTTATAAAGAGTTAATAATTTTTTGAGCAAGGCTACATCTCTCGCCTCTCGAATTCGAGATCTATAGAAACACGTTAACGTGATTTAAAATACGTTAACGTGATTTAAATCACGTTAACGTGTTTCTATAGATCTCGAATTCGAGACGCGAGAGGAAAAGAATTATCCTAATTTTTTATTATTATTTCTTCCTTGATATTGGTAAGCTCCTTTTATAATAAGTTTTGTAATATGATAACGGCCAAGTTCTCTGCAGCTGCGATAGTTTGCAAGATGATGTTGGTGGCTTGGATCGACCATCTTCTGGTGATAATGCTCGATTTTCAAATATATGAAAGGAAGAAGAAGAAAAATAGTGTTTAAGAAGATGTTAACTTTTTTAAATACTCATGCAGTCACGCGCCTGCTGTTACTTTAAATTTCAATCCCCGTTTGGTTGTGTACGGAGGGTGCGACGTTAACTTTTTTAAATACTTTAGAGACTAAAAGATCTTGATACTTTAAGGACTGAAAGTCGCAATCGATCATACTTCAGGGACTAAAGGTTTGATAAGGTACTCACGCCTAGCGACGTGGGCAAGTTAGATCAACTTGTAATACCAAGACAACTTGCGGAAAAATATTTGCCATTATTAGATTCATCGGCAAATAACAGAATTTTGGATGTGGAAGACAATGCTGGAGAATCTTGGCGATTTTGCTACTGCTACTGGAATAGCAGCCAGAGTTATGTCATGACTAAAGGTTGGGGTCGATTTGTGAAGTAAAGGAATCTCAAAGTATTGAATAACAAACTTGAAACAAAAAATACAGAAAATGTTATATTTAGAAAAACAGTTTTTTAAAATATAAAAAACGAATGATTTTAATTTATTTATTATATTTAGATTTTACTATTTTTAGGTTTTAGAAATATTATATAAAGGATTTGTAATTCAATTTTGTATAGAAAGAGTTTAAGATATATTCTTAAAAAAACAATTCTTTTTCTTCTCCTCCTATATTATAATTATTATTTTATTCCTTTAAGTATTTGGAATTTGCAAATTCCGATTCCTACACAAAGCTGGTGATATTGTCTCGTTTCTTCGAGGAAAGGATGACTCAGGAAAGGATCGTTTGTACATTGCTTGGTGGCACCTACCAGATGCAGCCGAGCCAATGACCTCTCACAACGTCCAACCTCTTCAGTTATCATCCAGTTCTCAGAAACAGCCTCTGATGCGGCAGCCATCAGTGGCAAAGATAGCTATTGACCACTTGCAGCCACAGCTAATGTCTATTATTACAGATACAGATACAGATCTCCATCTCCATTCGACGAGCCCCAACAGAAATGTCTATTATTACAATAACAGAAATTCGGAGTGGGTTTTTATAATCACCAATCTGGTTCTAGAAATTCTGTTGGTGGCTTTGGATCAAATTGCTTGTACTGAAGAAAGCCACAAGTTGCATTGACAGCTTTAGCTGTGTCTACTTTCGCCATTTTTGTTTCTCTATTTGAACTGTATACCAAGGCTAGAAAGCAAGGCATAATCCTCTTGAGAAATCAGTTTCAGAATCCATCTTCAAGCTATACTTTCATTGACGTGTTCGGCTTTGTTTGTGCTTTGTGCCAATTCATTTTCTCAGCAATTGCATATAGTTACCATAGAAGACATGCTGAGAATCCTGTCAACATTTCTATTGTATCTGTCACCTTCATCATGTGCCTTGCATCTTCCAAACTCACCAACGATTCTCATGAAACACCAATATCGGGAACCTCATAAATTGAAAAATCCTTCAAAAATAACGATTTGGAGATTTTCTTAACTGATTTATGCTCCTTTTATAACTAATTAAAAGAGAAACAAACAGAAATGATGGAATGCACAAAAATACTTTCATCAAAGCAATCCTTTTTTGGCACATTATCTTCTAGAGAAGCTTTCTACAACAATTATACTATTTTCAAATACACTTTAATCATTTTTCAATAAGCCTCAAGATACTTGAACAAATAGGACCTGACCTCTTTCTACATCTCTGCATTAGCAGATTAACGCCTTGTTCTCTTAGAATGGTGCCATCAAATGGTTCCTCTAAATATCATTATCAATAATGTCACGCATCATCTGTATCGGAATGAGCCCTTCCGTTCTGATTGCATCCTTATCTGGATCTGGACTAATAAAAATCAGTGTTGGCAAACCTCGAACCTGTACCATGTTTTTTAAAATCCAAATTCAATAATCTATCTTGCAGATTCTTATGGTTTTGCTTATGCAATGGAAACTGTAAAATGGAAAATTCTGATAGATTTAACAAGAAAACCATCATCTAGTATATGAAAAGTATATTAAAAGCTTTTCAGTGATCATATTCATAAAACTTTGAGATACGACACAAAACAGATATTTGGAAATTACCTGCATGTCTTGGGCAAATTCATACTCTTAATCAGTATCAACCTTCACAATAATGGCGTTGCTCTCATATTCCACAGCAAGCTGCAGAATTATCCTTTAAGTTATAGGGTATCCATAAAATTAAATCAACCTAACATTACATGAGTAATTACTCAACTTTGAAGCATAGATACGTCCCTTTTCTCATTCAGCCCGTTATAGTAACCAAGATATTGTGTCCTAAACTCAACTTAAAACTTTAAAGCACAGAAATTCTTAATTTCTATGAATCTCAGCACGTCCAGTGATCAGTTTATGCAGTCATGTGGCAATCTAGCAAAGATATGAATATGATTAAAAAGCATTAAAATTTGAAATATTAACGATGTTAAAAACAATTGTATGGTGACCTTAAACTTACACCTATGTCTAAGTCTAATTAAAGCATTTGCCAAATTAGGGCGGTAGATTCTGCAAATAGTTCCAAAAAACTTGCAGGGTAAAGGAATTTTGATACTCTCACATGGCAACTTCTGCCTTATTGAAACACACAAACAAGATAATAGAAATTCCTATGCAAATCACAACCAAATAAATATACAGTAGCAAGGGTAGCTATTGAGAGTGTTGAATATCCAGAATTCTTTAAGTCAACTTTGAATAGTTAACTCCACTACCAAAAGTTAATTATATTGTTTTTTCTTTGTCTCCCATTATTGTCTGAACATCATATGCTCTTTCTGTAAATATAGGCTGTTCTTATAGAGTTTATTGTAGCAGAAAATAAAGAGAGAGTTTGAGAGGAAGAGAGAAGAGTTGTGTGTGTTTTTGTTGAAAGAAAACTTGAATTTGTGAGAAATGGTTGTTTTTTGTAGTTGAGTGAGAATTGCTCCTCCTGTAATTCTATTACGTGATTAATAGAAGAATTTTCAACCCTAACAGAGAGAACAGAATAATCCATATAAATATACACTCCTTAAAAAAGATAAAATCAATCATCAAACAAATTAAAATAATGGCACAACCCATCTCAAGATTCCTAGTGCAACATTAATATCAAGTCTTTGGACAGTAATATTAATTGCTAATGGTACTTTTGTTGTAATGATCAAACATTGACAATAATGCATGTTAAATAATGAACTCATCTTTGAATTGATTGATTATTTACATGTACTACCTTATAATTATCACATGTTTACCATTACAAATACATACGTAATCCAGCCATATCCTAATCTTCCTTTGGGCCAATTAATACCAGCATGGATATACATGTATACACTATGTTAAACATTTATTATAAGTACAAGATAGGTCACTTTGGTGACATCTTGATTCAATTAACTTATTTAAATGTTAAACAATTTATTCAAACCATAACCATTATTTGAATTGTGATCAAATAATTTCAATTTGAAAATTAATTTAGAAAAGAAACTGGTGTTTTTTTATTGTACGATATGAAACAAGTATTTTCAATTCCCATACAGTAACAGATGATCAAACTATATAGATCAATCTATGGAAATTTCGTCACATTACTGTTGAAAACCCTTTTTTATTTAATTATTTAATTCAAATAAAACGTGAAAAACAAAGAAACCCACGACGCAATATGAAAAGCATGTAAAACGTCACTTTGTTCAAGGCATTACATTCCCTTTTCTTGTAAATGATGAATCAAAGAGTTGCACAACAAAGACATGTATTTCTATCAATAAATTCAATAAATATAAAGCCATTCTAAGGCTAACAACATTAATATAAAAAACTATATTATTCCATGTTATAATAACAATGCCCAGAAGTAAGAAATTCACTTTTGCAGAATTAACGAACTGTTAATTCACATTGGCCATATACGTTACGGCCGAGAAAACACCCCCCCCCCCCCCCCCCCTTTTTTTTATTACTGGTGCTTTATTCAACCCAAAAAAAAAAAAAAATTCTTAATCAACCAAATAATTTCTCAGGAATCATTGACAGGATTGCTCTGATACCACACATTAACGCAATTAATCAAAGAAGCCTTAATTTTATCCTACAATAATTCAAGAGAAAAAATACATATAGCAGAAGCATAACTGTTGAATCTATGATAATTTCAATTAAGGGTGATGCACTTGATAGCTTGTAAACTTCCAATTGTAAGTTTTCCTTTTATTTTCTTTGTTTTCTCTTCTGATGGAAATGAAGATGAAAAGAACAATTTTTACAACTAGGGACCATAACCTTTAAAAATAACTCTTACTAGCAGTTTTTTTTTTTTTTTAGTTTTAATATTTCTAATTTGGCCCCTCATCAAATTAGAAATATTACTTATGTTATTTACATAATATTTTTCATGATAATTATGCTCTTAGCCATAAAAAACTATATTCTAAATAGACCATTTTAGTTTTGGAAAAAAAACATTAATTGCTTAACACATTTATAGTTGTGTAGCCCCAATTTAATATTTATTTATTTTTGCTAACAGCAAGTTCAGTAGATCTTGTGTGTAAGATCTGGGGCTAAAAACTTTAAAGAAAATCAACAGCCGAAAGAAATTCATTAGGGGATTTTGGTGATTCTAATCAATTTTGTTCCAAATTACATGAGTCCATCTTACTATTTGAAAATGTTAAAAAAATTGAGGTGAGAGTTCTAAGCTGACTTTCTAGTTTTATAATACTTTATACGCGGACAATTTATCTACATTCTAAAAAAAAAAAAAAGGTCAGGCTATGCCTCTCGAGGGAAGAAACTCTCGAACAATTTGATTTTACTTTTATTTTATTTTTGATTCGTCATGGTTGATTATTTATATTAAGTCTCGAATTCAATTTTAGTGGTCGTTCGCAGAATTCGACTCTGTACTATAAATTTTATATGCCTACAAATTTAATGTTCTTAATTATTTTATGTTTAATTTACAACACATAGGGCCCGTTTGGTTTAGCTGTTTTAGACAGCTGATAGCTGTTGCTGATAGCTATTGGCTGTTGCTGATAGCTGATAGCTAAAGAGACTAGATGTTTGGTAAATTTATAGGTAGCTGTTGTGGTTAATATGTAAAATGACCAATAAGGGCATTTTTATAAATTTAAATTAATATATTAAATATTAATTAAAATTATAATATTGTGAAAATAAAAATTAAATAATTAAATAAATTATCAATAAAAAATTAATTTATTTTTTATGACTAAGGAACATAAAAGTTGCAACGATC
>CATIWJ010317980.1:0-11195 GCA_949640765.1 Croton laevigatus
AGGAGATGGACCAGATTGAAACTAAAGTGAAGTCTAAAGAAAATAGCATAAAGATGTGCACATAAAGAATTTATTTAATATGATTGTTTCTAATTTCATATGTAGCCCAAGTGGGAGATTGTAAGGTTTAATTTCTATTTGGTGGGCTAACATATGTAATAGAACAATTATATTAAATGAGCTATTTTTTCAGTGGGTTAATTTTAAGTGGTTCATTAAGAAAACCTGCAGACTTCAAATAATTAGTATGAGTTTAATGGGTGGATACCGGTTTACTGACCCAATTAGGTTTAATGGGAACCTGTTAGGTCAGTATATAAAGAACATTTAGGTTATGGTCCCCAATATATCAAATCTGTAGCCTCCATTCTATTCTCTCCCCATCAAAGATAGAAAAATAATGAACCCTAAAGAACACTGGGATTTGGTTGAGGAAGATCACAACCGCTAGCATTCGTTCATAGTACAATTCCGCAAAATGTACGATTGCTGTAATGGATTCAGGTACGCTTCCGTATTCAGTTTATTCATCGATAATTGGACATGAATGTTAAGGTTTATTTAGGATTAAATTCCTTCAAATCCTTCAATTAGGTAACAATCATGTTTCATCCCACTAATATGATTTTCTAAATAACATAACTAAACATAATTTTTGGAAAAGAAAATGAAACATTTTGAGGTGGACAAGTACGGGTGGTAATTATATGAAAAGTTAATATGTTATAACTTACCATGTACTCCTTACTTGATCTCTGATTTAAGAACAACATTTTATCTAAAAATGGAGTCATTTATTTAAAATGGAGTTTTTCATTAAATAGAAAATGTGTGGCGAATCTGAAAATAAGTTTTTATCATTTATGTGTGTTTTGGAAAAAAAAAGTCAACAATCATTAATCATTTCTTCTAGCTTTCCTTTTACATAACGTCCATTACAGATAATTCTTTCTTATCAAGCCTTAAATGCACAACATAAGAAATATGTTCTTAGTTTGTTTGTTAACCATGAACAAAAAATCTACAATGAGGCAACTCAATTTGAACTTTGGAGGCATGCCATAGATCTTGAAATAGAAGCCATGCAACAAAACAAGACATGGGAAGTAATCACATTACCACCTGGAAAGACTATTATTAGTTGTAAGTAGGTCTACAAAGTCATGCTTAAATTAGATGGTTTTTTTTTTGTTTCTCCATTGGCTAAGATGACTATTATAAGGATGTTTCTTACCTTAACTTCACTAAAAGCAATGGAATTTACATCAATGTAAATAATACTTTCTTTCATAGAGAGTTAGATGAGTAAACGTATATGACTCCACAACCAGGGCTGGCAATTCAAAATGGTCAAGTTTGTAAATTGTAAAAAAAGTTAAGCAATGGTTCTTTAAGCTTACAAGGTTTTTATCAGCATTGGGTCTAGACAATTTAGTTCAGATTATTCATCGTTTGTGAATACTGATCCAAACACATTCACAACATTACTTATTTATGTGGATAATATCATATTAGCTAGAGACTCAATGACTGAGATAAAATAGGGTAAAGACCTTGCTCAAAAATGAATTTAGAATTAAGGACCTAGGCACATTGAAGTTTTTCTTGGAATTATAGATTGCTAAGTCTAAAGAAAAGATTCATGTGTGTCAATAGAAGTATTTATTAGAATTATTTGCTGATATTGGATTTTTGGGAAGCAAACATTATGCAACACCTATTAACTACAAGTCAAAACACAGCTCTGAGAGTGGAGACTTACTTTCTGATAACAATAAATACATAAAGCTCATAGAAAAATTATTGTACTTAACTACAACTAGACTCGAGGTTTAATTATCAGTAAATTACCTTAGTCAGGTTCTTAGTTATCCTCACTTTTTATCTTCAGGCTGTTTACAGGATCTTGAGGTATGTCAGGCAAGATCCAAGCTAGGTCTTTTCTATCCATTTAATTCTAAACTCATTCTTAAGGCATTTGGTGATTCAAATTGGGCTGGATGTTTGGAAACTAAGAAGTCAATTACTAGACATGCTGTGTATCTTAGCGACTCTTTGGTGTGTTGGTGATCCAAGAAACAATCCAATATGTCTCTTAGTCCTCTACAAAAGCGAAATATCATGCCCTAAATTCTGTGACATGCAAAGTTCAATGGTTGAAATGTTTGCTCACAGATTTATGCATTTCATGTTATAAGCATGTTAATGTCTTTTGTGAAAAAAAGTCTTTCTTTCAGATTGCGGCTAATCCTACTTTTCATAAGAGGACAAAGCACATTGAGCTTGATTGCCATTTGGTTCGTGAGCAGATCGCAAAAGGGTTGATTCACTTATTGCCACTAAAGTCAATCAACCAGCTTGCTGATATCTACATAAAATTATTGTATCCTCAAGCCTTTAAAGTTTCAATTCTCAAGCTAGGACTTCTTAATCCTCACTCTCTAGCTTGTTTGGGTGGTGGTTGGGGGTGGGCAATAGATAAACTCAAAAGAAGAAATTACAGAGCTCTTGAAACTGCTAATAATGATCATAAACAATATAGAGAAATGACTAGTTATTAGAAATTATGACTAGTATTTATCAAAAATTGTTATCAGAGAACATATATCTTTATTCATCATTGTATCAGATATATATATAGCTACCGGACCTATATTTGGCTATACATGATGTGAGGCAAAGATTAATGACTAAATTAACGAATCAAAGAAATCACTATAATTATAGTTTCTATATTTACAAAACCTGTTGACTAACGACTATACTCCTTCTCAAGTTGGGGCGAAGATATCTCTGACACCCAACTTGACAAGTGAGTGTTAAAATTTATTGTTGGACACTGCCTTAGTTAGCACATTTGCCAGGTGGTCTTTTGATTTAACAAATGGAAATTGAATAATTTTTTCTTCAAGGTTCTGCTTTATGAAGTGCCTATCCACTTCAACATGCTTTATGCGATCATGTTGAACTGGATTGTGGGAAATATCAATAGCAGCTTTATTGTCACAAAATAGTTCATTTCAGATGAACTAGATTGGGGAGTGTATGGTTAGAATTGCTTTGTTGATATCCATATTTCTTTATAGTAAAACTAAATCAACCAAACCATGCTCGTGGTGATTATTTTAACACGTAAAAAGCTCGCTCCAATTTGCATACATAGTTTGCTCCCATAGAGATAGTATAACTTGACAGAATATCCATCTGACTACTTCTTTAAGATCGCTACGAAGAAAGGTGTTTTTCACGTCGAGTTGGTGTAATGGCTAATCTAAGTTTGCTGTTAGAGACAATAATACTTAGACAGTATTCAATTTTGTAACTAAGGAGAAGATTTCTGAGTAGTCTACACTATATGTTTGTGTGAATCCCTTTGCCACAAATCTCACCTTGTACCTGTCAATTGATCCATTAGCATTGTATTTTATATAAAACACCCACTTACATCTGATGAGTTTCTTTCCTTCAGTTAGTAGAGTTAATTTCCAAGTTTTGTTCTTTTGCAAAGCCTCCAATTTCTTTTGAACTACTTGTGCACAATTTGGATTAGCTAGAGCTTCTTCAATACTTCTTGGAATATGGTGCAAAGATAACATTTATGTAAAGGTTTTGATGGTTCTCAGTTGACTCTTTATGGACATATAATTTGCAATTGGATATTTACTTCTTCTTTCTTCCTCATCCGAAGAGTATCTCTTAGGTGGTTTTCTACAATTCTGTCTAAAAGGTAAAATATAGCCAAAACCTTCAAAGTTGTTATCATGTGAATGAGAAGTAAAAGGGCTTACCTTAGGAATGTTCTCAGCAGAAGGAGGTTCGGCAGGTACTGAGACAAAAGGGGGTCATTTATGCATTTTTATCATATTGGTAGACATATGGTGTCATGCATTGTTTATTTCCAAGTAGTTCTTCTTCCATGGCAGGTTGTGTCTCTTCACTGCCAAAGCTAATGGGTTCTACTTCATCAATTCCAATCTTACCAATTAAAATTTCACTTGCAGAAGATAACCAAATCTGCTCTTCAACTATATTCTCCCCCTGAAGAGCTGAATTCAGTACTATTTTTATGAAAAAAAAAAGGCTTAGATTCTAGGAATGTAACATCTATGGAAGTATAAGTAAGCTTAATGATAGAATCAAAGCACCTATACCCCTTTTGATGTAGTCCATAACCCAAAAATACACATCAAATTACACATAGATCCAACTTCGTCCATTAATTTTTATGCAAATGGACAAATGCTACACAGCCAAAAACTCTAGGAGAAAGCATGAGGATTGAAGGCAACGACACATAACTTCACAAGACTTAAAGAGGGTTCTTAAAATTATGGCATTCTGTTTAATAAATAGACCTCAGTAGCAATAATATTATCCCAATGGTGATTAGGTACATTTGCTCTGAGAAGAAGAGCTCGTGCGGTCTCTAAAAATATGACGATTTTTCCTCTCTACAATGCCATTTTGTTGTGGAGTATACAACATAATGTCTCATGAATTAGGCCATGTTGTTGAAAATATGCTTGAAATTTGCTACTAACAAACTCCCCTCCATTATATAATCGAAGGACCTTCAAGTTGGTGGAAAATTGAGACTTTATCATAGCATGACATGTTTGAAAAATTGAGAACACCTCATCTTTAAGCCATGTCATACGTGTACAATCATCAACAAAAATGACAAACCACTTATAATCACCAGTAGTAGTAATTGGGGAAGGTCCCACACATCAGAGTGTATCAAAGAGAAAGGAACATTAGTTTTATTTAATTTTGGTGAATAGCAAATTCTATGGCTCTTTGCCAAAATACATGTTTCACATTTCAAGTTGTCACTTTCTATATTAGAGAATAAATTTGGAAATAAACGTCACAAATAACCAAATGAAGGATGCCCTAAACGGTGATGCCAAAGCCGTAATTGGCCTTCATTGCTACTAACAGTATTGACACGACCAGAACTAAAGTCGTCCATGTAATATAACTCCCTCTTTTAATACCACGCCTAATTATCTTCTTGTTGAGGATATCCTGAATAAGACAAAATTTTGGATACACTAGTACCACACAATTCAACTCATCAGTAATTTGGCTGACTGATAACAATTTATTTGATAAAGTTGAAACCAAGAGAGTATGAGATAAAGATAGAGAGGATGATATTGATACAGTTCCAGCTCCAGTAACTAGATGAGCAACTCTATTTGCATTAGTGATATAAGATTGTCATGGTGAGTTCACATTGGATAGATCACTTGAGTCAAAGGTCATATGATCTATAGAGCTAGAATCAATAATCTTGTCACCATCATTTGAAGCATTAAAGAAAAAAAAAAGAACTTGGCCATACTTACCTCTATCCATGTTTGTAGTGACAGAATTTTTTAATGGTATAAGGGATAGTTGAGGCTCAGCGATAGCAACTGCAGCGCGACTTATGTTTCCAATTGGACTTGCAGTGTCTTGCTTGTTTTTGGCTTGAAATTCATGCCACCAATCTGGATATCCATGCAGTTTAAAACAAGTATCTCTAGTGCGTTTTGCGTTACTATAATGGGTAAACTTTCTTCCTTTTGATTGAACCTTTGGACCACTCTACATCAGTTATGGTTAACTTAGTCTAACTCTTTTTATAGTCATGATAGCACTGTTAGAAGTTGTCTCTGTTTTTTATGCCATAACTGTTTGGTGAGTAGCTTATCTTCTTACATAAGCATAAACTTCTTCAATAGTAGGGAATGGTTTGAGTTGGAGAATGTCACTTCTAATGTTGTCAAGTGGGGAATGGTTTGAGGTGGGGAATGTCACTTCTAATGTTGTCAAGTTTGTCATCTAGTCCATTCAGGAAAATGTATATGCATTCTTCTTGGAGAAGAGAGTTATATTTCTATATATCAATTGCACATTCCATTAGGTTTGGACGGTGAAAATCAATTTTTTGCCAGAGCCCCTATAGATCATTATAGTATTTCTTAAGAGATCCACGAGCCTGCCTCATTCGAGATACACATTTTTAAAGATCATAAACCTATAATGAGTTAGATCTATCAAAATATGTAGTAGAAATAGAATTTTAGTAGTAGGAAATTTGATGAAATTCACAATTAAGGAGGATTCCATCAGGTTAATCAACCATCCTTTTATAATGGCGTTCTCTGTTTGCCATTTGTGGAAAAACGAGTTAGTTTCAGGCGGTTGTGAACAATCACCATTGATGTAAACCAATCTTGGCCTGAAACAAACATCTCGACAACTTGGGACCATAAGGAATAGTTAGAGCCATTCAACTTAATGTTTATTGGTACTGTAGTGGAATTAATAATAGAGGAGGTTTGAGTTGTTAGTATAAGCCCTAACCCTAACTCTTTTTGTGTCTAGATTTAATTTATTTATGAGAATAATTCATCTTTTTATAATTCCTATGCATTTAATTTGATGACTTTCCTTGAATATAAAGTGATTTTGCTTAATTATTAAGATGCGTGATCTGGATAGTAAAACGTAAAGCATTGATAGAATACTATTCTAAATATTCCTAGTCGATTATTATCATGGGAATGTTAATAATCTAATACTAGTATGTACTTTTATAAGATGATCCTGTTTTACGGGTCATAGGATATGAGATATCGATTAGAGATATATAGTACATATTAGTGAATAGTGTACTGGGTTGATCCGCTTGATGAGAATACTACATGTAAAAAAAGGTCATAAGTATTTCTCATTTAATGCTTATACTAGAATCCCTAGAACTGAAATTACTATAGGTTCTTAGATAGTATCTCATATGCTTTGATGTATTGCTTAATGCGCCTGTAACATGGTTGTAAATATGGATACGATTGGATATACCAGAAATTATGCTTAGAAACATAAGTAAAGTGATAGGATTGCCACTCTCTCTAAGAGAGAGATGATATCGCTGGCCATTTGATTAGTGAGATTGAGACGTGTTCGCACCCACCCAGATAGGATGATAAGTGTTATGCATCTATTTAATTTATCAGGATCACTGGAAAATCAATAAAATGAATTAGCAATATTAAGGGTGACCAAGGGCATGCCTTATGTTAATCGTTGATATCTTTGGCAAAGGGTTGTATAAGATTGTGATAGGTTTTGTCGATTCGATTAATTGACACTTAATTCAATTTGGGTAGTTATAACGTCTTGCTAGAGACCAATTATAACTTATGAATTTAAATATAACTTGAGTTTATTACCAACATTGAACGAGCATTTTGAATCGCACACGTGAAAGAGATTGAGGTTAATCCTGGAAGTCTATTTGATATTAGACCTAATTAATTAATTAAAATGTTTAATTAATTAATAATAGGACTAATTACATTAAGTCTTATTGGATTAGAACTTAATTGAAAAAAAAAACTAATTAAGATTGGGAGGGTTTTTGGTTTTAATTGGATTTAAACCAAAACCAAATTCGGTTTTCTATTTAACCTTAAACCGAATTACATTTGGATCTAATTGGGAACTAGAAACCAAATGAAATTCGGTTTCCATTCTTGTCATAGCTGAATTATTGTTGTATTTTGACTACAATTTTACGTGTAAATTTTAAGGAAAAGTGGATTAGAAATAAAACACTTAAGGGAATATAATATAAGGCATAATGGTGTTGTTAATGACCAAATTATATTCCTTGTCATATACAAAGACCATTCGGCTTTAAGGAAAGAAATAAAACGTGAAAGAGTTCACGTGAAATTAAATAAGGAAAACCGAATTAGATAAGGACATATATATGCAAAATTTTTGTGTTTTACAATATATTGAAAAACGAAAAGGTCTTGGCAAGATAAAAAATCATTTTGCTCTTCTGAAAACCGTGACTGAATTCGTTTTTCCTTCTCCCATCTTTATTCTGTTTTTCGTTTTGAGGAAGAGAAAGCGTTAGGGTTATTCGTTTATTGAAGATCAAATCATTGCATCTCTATTTCTTCTTCTTTCTTTCGTTTTGCTTAGAACATATACGGAATAGTTCCATTTTATTCCATTGCAACACGTAAAGACTTCCACATTAGTGCTAGCATACTTGGGTTATCCCAAACTATCCCTAAGTGTGTGAAGGAAGAGGAGTGCCCTTAGCATCACTTAGTCATATCCGGATCTACAAAGGATTCCGTAGGGAGGTTCAAACATCTCAATGATTCCGCATGGAGGCTATAGCGATCCAGGTTAAAAGCTGGCTTCAAAGGTATAATCTTTACCCTCCCTAGACTTGATTGTAACAATGAAAATTATTCCAGGAGCGGTTTCCCAATTCTTATTTGCTTCCGCCGCATGTGATTTCTATAATTGTCATTGTTATTGCATGTGGGAAACCAACAGTGGTATCGTATTTTCATTGATCCAATTAGTTGTAGGATTTGTAAAATATGATTTTATGATTTTTGGCCGAGAACTCCGCAATCACTTCTTCCATCACTTCTTTTACTCCTTTTCTCCATTTCGTTTTCCTCTTTTGGTTTTCAATTACTTCCTCTAGAGTTTAAAGTGTGGAACTAATTGTGAGATGGCAAGGATTGGAAAGTGAATAATATAGGAGGCTTTATATAGTGCTGTAAGTCAACCAATAGTTTTGCGAATAGTTTGCAGTCTGGTTAGCTAAATGCTCATTCGTATTCGTTTGTTTTACTAAATGAGCTCGAGCATAATAATCGAGCTTGTTTAGTAAATGAGCCAAACTCGAGCTTGGTTTATGAGCTCGCGAACTATTTCATGAACTATTTTGTTTAAATGTTCGCAAACATGTTTGCCAGCCTCTAAACGAACAAACTGGCAAATTGACTCATTTATAATGTTCGCGGACATGTTCATGAAGAAAGTCCAATATTTTAATTCTTTCTCATGAAACTATGTTGTTTCATCTATAAGCCTTGAATAAATTGAATTTCAAGCTGAGTTCCAAACGAGCTAACAAGCCGAGCTCCAAACGAGCTTTCGAGCAGAGCTCGAACACCTAAAAATTTAAACGAGTCAAGCTCGAATATGTTTAAAATGAGCTCGAACCTAACGAAACTTAAACAAGACGTGCTCGAGCAGGGCTCTTTTCGGCTTGGTTTGACTCATTCATAGCCCTAGCTTTATATAATTGGGTAAAATTACAAACTCATCCCTACAATTTGATAAAATAAATTATTTGGTCTTACAAATTTTAAACTGTTTCATTTTATTTAGACCCAATTTTCCATTAATTTCTTTCTATAATAATTATCTAACTAATCTTGGTAAATTCAACTACTATGAAACCTGTGCATTGCGTGATGTAGCGCGGGTTTGGGACTATTACGAATGTAACATTTTTAGTTTAAGTTAATTATGGTAAATTTGTATTTGTATTTAATAGTTACTCTCAAAAGTTAGATTATAGTTATTATTATTATTATTATTATTATTATAGATATCTTTTGTTTTACGGTATGTGAGTTTTAATTATTGTATTTATTTTATAATAAGAATATTGTTATTGATTTTTACATATTGATTTTTACAAATATCGCTTAATTATTTATACGTTTATTTATTAAAATTTATAATTAATTTCATTGTAGTCTTTAAATTATTTATAAATTAAAAGATATATAAATTATAAAATATATAACAAAATTAATGGATGTAATCGCACATAGTCATGAATATTTTCAAGCCGTTGTAAAAAATTTTACTCAATATAGCTACTTTTGCATTGGTCATATATATTTCCATAGGCTTGCAAAATTTCCGTGTGAAATTTCCACCCAAAGGGCAAGAATATTTTCACAGATGTGAAAATTTATGCTCAATATAATCAATTTTTCCATAGGTCATATATATTTTCAATGGTTGTGGAAATTCTGCCTAATAATTCTTTTTTTTTTTTTCCAAAAGAGCATGAATATTTCCATTTGTTATGAAAGTTTGAGTTCAATATAACTACTTTTTCCACAATCATGCATATTTCCACAGGGTTTATTACCTCTTCTCTTTGCAAAAAACTTGAATTTTCCATAGGGTTGTGAAAATTTATACTCAATATTTCCACTTTTTCCATAAGTCTAGACATTTTCATAGGATTGTGAAAATTAGAAATTTTATTCGAGTAAATTTTACTAACAGCCAAAATTTTTTCAAAATGTCCCACAAACATTGAGATTTTTTAGATAAATAATGAACAATGAAAAAAAAAAAAGTTTACCTTCAATAATCGAGAAATAGAAAATGCCTCTGTTTTTAGGTAAAGAGTAAGATTTAAGCAAGTTTCTAAAAGACATTCTTTCCTTTTTTTTTTTTTTTTAAAAAAAATATTCATACATGTTGTATCAATTATAAGTTATATAATAATTTTAACTGAGCAAAAAATTCAATCTAAAACTATATTCTAACCTTTTACTAATTAAGGCATGAGTTAATGAGTTAGTCCTTTTAGGAACAAAACTCAGATTTTATTAACATCTCTAACCAAGTCTAAAGTATCATTAATAATTACATCTAAAATCATACAAGTTAAAGTTTCTCCATTTAAAGTATCAAAAATAGCTTTAGCAACCCCTTCCACTATATAGCTTTGCCATTGTTTAATCTTTATCCTTTGTATTACCTACAGAACCACTAAAACTTCCGGAATGGTTGGGTCATTGACAAACTCATCTTTTGAACTGAACTAGTCAGTCTACAACATTATCATGAGCATTCCTTGCTACAATTGCAAGGAAAATTTAATATTTAGTCCCTAATATAGTACAGAGAAATTTACTATTTAGTCACTAATCTTTAGCATATTATATTGTATTGTCCTTCAGTCCAGATTTTGTTTAGTTTGCAAAATATATAAAGAACTTGAGACAATGTAACAGATTGCTAAGTCAAAAACCACGTTTTCTTATCTCTCTAAATTTGTATTTTCTTTTTCTAGACGATTATTTCTTATCTTTCAATACTTATGTTCATGTTTTGCTAAATTGGTAAGCTTTCAAGTAAATCAAAGCTTCCGGTTTCCTGTTCGTATAATAATTTAATTTTATATAAAAGAATTGTCACATTGAGATCAGAAGATGAAGGTTCTTAGTCTGAGGTCAACAATACAAGTCTTCAAGGTTTGTTTATTTTTGGTGAAATAAGTGGTCCAGTTCCAGTAAATACAACTACTTTTGTTCGTTAATTAGCATACTTGTCTTTGCATCAACATAAGT
>CATIWJ010318055.1:0-12004 GCA_949640765.1 Croton laevigatus
TGTGAATTACAGAAAATTAAGTTTAAAAAAAAAAACATGAATTAAAATTAAAATTAAAGATAAATTAATTAAGGGCAACGACAATTATAGCTAAGTTACATAATATTTGTGTGGAAAAGCAGCTTAAACCAACCGACAGACAAGGAGAAGCATGAGATTGTTTTCTTGGCTTGGAATTGAAGGGATATGAATAGGTTTTGGCAGTTAGAACAACTACTCTTTTTCACTCTCTCACTCACTGATCCAAAAACAAAACAACCACCACCACCGTTTGACCGGCGGCGGCGCCACCACCACAAAGTCGTAGAAAAAGTCTCAAACCCACCACTTGTCATCTTACTCATTTAACTCCACAAATACCCAAAAAAATAAAAAGAAAACCATTACTATATCTAAAAACTAGGACTGGTCTTACTCTTCTTCACCATACAACCTTAAAAAAGCTTTCACTACATGAACATTATAACTCTTCTCGCTTCTCTTCTCCAATCTTCCATCATCTTTCTTTAATTAATTTTTCTCCTAACCATAAATTTTTCTCTTCTTTTTCTTTTCTTTGTTAATTGTATAATGGCGATGATCATTGATCAACAATCAAATAACAACTTCAAGCATTTCTGTAAAATTTGTAAAAAAGGTTTCGGGTGCGGGAGAGCCTTGGGAGGTCATATGAGGGCTCATGGGATAGGGGATGAAAACAGTCATATGGATGATGAAGATCAAGCGAGCGATTGGGAAGGAAATGGAAATATTGGTCCGGCTAATAAAAGAATGTATGCATTAAGAACGAACCCTAATCGGTTAAAAAGTTGTCGCGTTTGTGAAAATTGTGGGAAAGAATTTTTATCATGGAAATCTTTTCTTGAACATGGAAAATGCACTTCTGATGACGCAGAATCTCTTATCTCTTCGCCAAATTCCGACGAAGAGGATGGTCCGGCGAGAAGAGGTTGGTCGAAAAGAAAAAGATCATTTAGAGCTAAAGTTGATAACTTTAGCTTAAATTGCCCATCAAGTGAGGAAGAAGATCTTGCAAATTGTCTTATGATGTTATCTAATGCAACGGTTGATACTTTTATAGCCGAACCAGAAGAGTCATGTGCTTCAGCAAGTAGAGATCAAGATGAAAGAAAAAATCCCATTAATTTCATTTCTCCGATTTCTTACCGGCCGCCGGCAGCGTCGAACCTTGAAAAGGCCAAAGGGGTTGTTGCTAATAAAGGAATGTTCGAATGTAAAGCGTGCAAGAAAGTTTTCAATTCGCACCAAGCATTAGGTGGACATAGAGCAAGCCATAAGAAAGTTAAAGGGTGTTTCGCGGCGCGGCTCGATCAACAAGGACTAGATGATAATTTAGCTGATGATGATGTTATTACAACAACACATGATGAATTTTTCCCGACGAAATCAACGGCCACTTTTCAATTTGATCATGGTTCGAATAATGTAGCTACATTGGGTGGTTCTACCTCGAAACGAAAATCGAAAGTTCACGAATGCTCAATTTGCCACCGTGTTTTTTCTTCCGGGCAAGCTTTAGGTGGCCATAAAAGATGCCATTGGATCACTTCAAATTCTTCTGATCAATCATCTTTGGCTAAATTTCATCAATTTCAAGATCGTATAGAACAAATTCAACAACAAAGTCGAACCAACAAGTTTATAAGTAATAACAACAATTCTGAGACGCTTGATCTTACACTTGATCTGAATCTTCCTGCTTCTACGACCGTTGGTGATCATAGCCGACGGGACCGTGACCGGGACCAACATGCATCAAACCCACGTCCTAGCTTTGAAGTTTCTACAGAAATTTATTTACAAACATGGATAGGAGTTGAAGGTAAAGTGACAGACGATAAGATTAACAACAACAATCATCACCATCAACAAAATGAAGGTGACAGAGAGAAAAATAACAGCAACAATAGCAATGGTGGAATGCAGAATGTGGAAGATGAAGTTGACAGTAAGGGGAAGTTAGCAAAGCTTAGTGAACTGAAAGACATGAATATGAATGGAAGCTCATCTCCATGGTTGCAGGTAGGGATTGGTTCAACCACTGATGTTGGTACAGAACATTAAAGTTTTGTGAAGCTATATTAATTAATTAAAATTTTGTATTTAAGAAACTGTAGTTACAGGGTTAACATGTTTACAATTATACAAGTTAATGTAACCTTAATCAATTTTTTGGGGGGATTATAGAAACTCCCCATGAATATTTTTTGTGGAGAAGATTAATTTAAATAAAAATATATATACTACATTATTGAGATAGTAATATGTCATATTTTTTTAATTGCATTATAATTAGTGATTTAAACATGGAAAAAATTATATTATTATTATTTGATTTTGCAGGTACTTGAAAAGTGAGTGTAAACTATAAAGTTTGGTTACTGGTTAATATATATTATGCTGCAGCTAATTAAGTACTGGATATGACCCAAAATTATTGATTGATTGCAAAAGTTTTATTTTTTCTTTCTTTTCTTATTTTTTTTTCAAAGAAGAAGAGCTGTATTCATATAGGATGTTTAAGCAGCAGAGCTTTCTTCGAAACAGTTTGAAACATTTATCATCATATAATTTAGAAAGTACTTTTTTGAGTGGAGAAGTAAGAAAAGAAACAAACTGAGATGAGTTATGTCCAAGATGAGCGAGGGCATCAGCACACCTATTAACCTCACGAAAAACACGGCTGATCTTGACCATCCAACTTCGATCAAGAACCATCTTTATGTTTGTAATAATATTTAAAAGAGCAAGAGGAACTTGCGCATGATTTAGAAGAAAAATATTATTATTCTTTCTTTTTTTTTTATAACTGTTTAACACGATTTTTGACTCTGAGTTATCGGAGTTCAACAAAATATTCCTTATAAATTTTAGAAGAGATTAATTGTGAGATCTATAATTAGTTTAGATATATGAATTATTCTAAATCTTGGAGGGCATGATTTAAAATAGTTAATCTAAGCCTATTCAAATAGTAATTTATAAATTTAATTTCTACTCTGAGAAAAATCAACTAGGTTGGTGAAGAAATGTACTAATAAAAAAATATAAATATTCTCTAATTTAATAATCTTTTATTCTTGGTTTACAAGATTCAAACTTTAATCTATTGTCTAGCTTATTTTTAAATAAGGAAACATATACAAATGGATAAAATTTATTTCTAATTTATAAAAATAACATATGTATTTTTGTTGTGAAGAATCACGGCGTTACATTTGCTACAACTAACACGGCAAAACGAACCGAGCAAACATTGGCCATCGCTTTGGTCACGTTTTGAAAGGACTATAGTGGCTTTTGGCTTCTGTGATTTCAATGCCAATGGAAGTTAATTGAGAACAGAATGTGACCACCGCTAGAGAAACCAAAGCAACACAAGTTGTTAGTGAAACAAAAATGGAAATCGACAGGGAAAGGGAGATATGGAGAGAGAGGGAACGGCAACACCACCTTTTCCTCCATTCTCGATAACTTAGTCACAACCAATTGAAAAGAGGATCGACTAGCAAACTCTAGACAACTTGAACGTCTCCAAGTTCACATCTACCATAACTTATGATCAATTTTTTGATATTATTAAAAAAATGAGAGTACATGACTTATGAGAGTAAAAAGTGCATACCGCCAAAGGGTCCAGCTTAGTAGGGTTGATGCTGGCCCTTTACTCCCTTCCCCAATTTCTCTTCCCCTCGCCTGTAACTATATGCCAACAAAAAGAGAGTAAAAAGTGCTTGTCTAAATGAGAAGAAAAGCAGCTTAAAAACTGGAAAAAGTTTCATAATAATGGTATTGGTAGCAACCCCTTATCTTCCTTTCCTTCGAGTAGAATCTTTATATATCAAGTACGTGGCTGCCACTACAAGTTTGACTATAAAATTTATTGAAACAGTAAAACATAGATATCAATTTAATGCTTCAATTTCAATACTTGGATTTAAATATAGTCAATTTATCCATTAAATTGGAAAAATAAAGAACTTCACATAATTTCATAAACATGTAATAGTTAATTCTTATGGGCAACACTATTAAAACCAAGCATAAGGTTAAGGGGCAAATTAAGCACTAACCCCAACCCAATTTGATTCTGTATATTAGTAGCATTTAGCGGTTTTAATTAGTAGTTATTTAAATAGTTTTCAACTATTTAAATATAACATTTGTCGATAAAAAAATATTTCACTTTTCATAAAATACAAAATTATATAGTACTAATTCTTTTATAAATTTATGGTATGTTATCACTCCTATATTATTTAGATATATAAGAATACTAGTCGAAATGTTGTTCATTGTCCTAAAACACAAAAAAATTGGATATTCAGTATGATCCCATTTATCCACCCATCAAGAGATTAATTAGAAATCATTACTCATTAGTCAATTTCATTAATCCTCTAAATTAATATTATTAATTTTGACTTATAATAAGCTAGACTTACATTATATATAAAATAACTTAAATTAGCTTGGAGAGTTCACATAAAGGTGACCAAAAGCTGATTTGAACCATCCATTGATCTGCAAACCGTAAGAAACCAGAACCCATACCACCAACAAATCAAAATCGTCCCAGCTATAACCAAACCGGCCCTTGGCCACGTCTAGGTTAACTTTGGTTGTCATAAGCTATTCAAGTACTATGTTCTTAATCAATGTGTGATTATCTTGTACCTTTGCAACACCAACCAATCATAACTATTTATTGATCAATCGAAAATTTGTAACTGAATTGTGAAATTGATGATGATCACCTGTATGTGGGACCAGTTAATAGCTCAGGCATCCATGTCATACTAAATCACCACCACTATTTCTATTAATTCTTCCCAATTCTTAATCGATGGATGCATTGCCTGCCAGTGCCACTATCTCTGATGTGCGTTCGTGCGTGCTTTAGTTCAGTCGAGCTTTCATATGCCCCGACCACATTTCTATCATCATCACTTATTACTCACTTATTATTTTTCAATTGAAGTTTTTTTTTCCTTTAAATTCTGATTCATTGAATAATAAATTTTATAAAATAATTGTAAATTTTGAAGAATTACATATTTAGATAATTTACAGTGTGATTTCGACTATATTTAATGGGAATCATAGTTTATAACTAGAATTGAATTTTAAATAAGCATAAATAAATAATTCGGAATTATTTCATATGATTCAAATCTTTAAAAAAAAAAAGGGGGGTTTACTAACTATTGTCTTTAATATTGAATTATATATATAGTATAAACCATTTGGCAGAAGAGGGAACGACCTACTACGAGCAAACATTCTCACCTTATACCATACGCCCTAGGTTCGATTCACATCAATTTTCCTTCTCAGTAATTGAAAAGAAATACAACCATTATATATCATTGAAGTCATGTACCGTGTCTTGATGAGTTCATGGCACTACAAAAGTCTACTTTTAGCTCAATTACGTTTTGTTTGTATTATTGCAACTTGGAAAAATTAACCCTTTTCATTTATTTATTTATTTTTATATTGTGAAGACATAAAGAATTAGAAATTGTTTTTAAACAGAAACTTGTCTGCATGCACCTTAAAACAGTTGAAAATTTCAAAGAAAAATGAAATAAAACAAATCCTTATTTTAACGTGACAGCCATTTGTTGTGATCACCTTATATCACAATCATGATTCCTCATAATAACTTATGGCATAAAAAAAGGGGAGATTTTGAATCCGCTGTTTTAATTCTTAGGAATTTTGTTATTAATAGAAAACATATCGTTACGAAAATAGCAGATTTTACTTAAGTTAAAACCGTAAATCTTTTATAATTTTGAACTAACCCAATTATTTGTTTTGATATTCATCAAATCTGTTCTAATAGCAGTGCTCTAAAATAATTATGTTATCAGGGACGAACATAGGAGTGAAGAATGGGAGGGGCAGAAAGAATACACAAAATATTTTAAAGTTATTTTTATCAACAGAAATAAATCTAGAATTAAAAAGTAGACGGCTGAAACTAAAATTTATCTATGATGTACCTAATTAGTTAAAACGTGAATTAAACGCTTATAAAACGTGAATCCGGATTTTTGTCGTTTTAAACACAATTTTCCATCCCTTTGATCTGCAGCCGTTTTAAACGATATATAATAGAATAATGATATATGGTATGTTATATAAGATTTTTTTAACTAGCAAATATATATTTATTTCTAACTACTACTCGATGCGTCCATCCCTGTATGTTATTAATATTTGTGCACAAAAATTATAACTTGTTCAACAATGAATTTTGGTTTTAATGGTATAAGGCATGTTTCATAGCCATTAATTACTTTGGTAGTTATCAAATATTTAATTATATTTTCATAAATGATAGAATATATAAATTTAAGAGATTTTTTTAGCAAAGAAATTTAAGAGATCTAATATCTTATGAAATTTTATTGTAACATTTTGAAATTAGGTTAAATGGTATATTACTATAAAAAAAAAATTAATTTTTAACGCTTTTAATAACTTATTATGTATTAGCATAAAAATATTCATAAAAATTTTAAATTTGTTTTATAGTTAGGAAATGAAATAAATTAGGTTAGATGTGTGCATAGATCGGGTTGGTCCAAACTCAAAGCTAAATAATCCAAAATTTTCAAAACATCAGTTTGGACCAAACCTAATTTTGTCTCGGATTGGATTTAGAATTTTATTTTTTAATTTGTCATTTTTCCTTGAACGGGGCAAAATCTGAAACTTCTTTAGAAAATATAGTCCAAGCATGATCATGCTTTTCTTAACTCAAATAGAATTCCAATTGGTCTCGGGTTAACCCCTAAATTTAGTAATTTCATAAATGTGAAAAGTGATATCATTTTTTTTTTAATTGAATGGATGGATTTAATTAACGGGTCACATAATAAGGGGTGACACTCCCCTATTAATTAATACATGCCTGAATGAAATATTCGAACTCGTAATCAACAAGTCATAACACAGTGCACTAACTGTTAGGTTAAACCATCAACTCCAACAAGTGATACCACTTTGCTAGTACAAATTTTATAAGAATTAATTATTAATTAGATAAAACGAAATTCTAACAAAATGATTTATATTCATGTGTTTCATTAAATTTTGTCATTTTCATATCTTCACGTCAAATAATCGAAAAAACAAACTCTAAACTTGGCAAACAATTTCCAATCTAAGATCCGATCTCAAAAATTGAATTATGGTAAATTAGGTTATAGGATTGATTACTTAATTACAGATTAAGTTTGAATAATCGTGGGTTAGGCACTAAAATTTCCAAAGAAATCGTGAGAATTCTAAATTTCTCTAGGGAATTATGATGTAATTAAAAAACATGATTATTATTTTCTAATAAGAACGTGAAATTAGTGTTATCTAAAAAAAAAAATTAATTGGGTTAGGCACTAATAAGGACTATGGACTAAGTCTACCATACCCACCCCTAACAAAACGGCATTTACTACTCCAAAAAGGAAAGAGGTTAGTTTCCTACTAATTTCCCACCCTTCATTTCCCTATCAGACATTTCAACAAAAAGATCCTTTTTTAATGGAAACTTACCCTAAATTAAGTTATAATTAATTACCTCATTTTATTACATTAATTTTTATTTAATTAATTTTAAAAAAAAATGTTGCCGGTCCAGACGGCATGCTAAAGCTAACCAAGACTGACAGTTGGACCCTATAATATCACCGTCAAAAAGTTGACAGAATCACAGATTCTCTATTTTTTTTTTATTTTAATGGAAAGAAATACTTTTAAAAATGGAAAATTCCGGATTACAGGGATACGGCGAATGCCACGTAGACCACGTCAATGAGGTTGACAGATTTGTGTATGTTGGTGACGGATTTATATTCAATGGCTTGTCAGATTAGAACCATCTTGATTATTTGGGCTTTGTCATCGTTACAACAAACCCCAGCAGTTCTTTGGGGTCTTTGTCATCGTTACAACAAAGCCAGCAGCTCTCCAGGAGTATGTTAATGTAAATTCCCAATTTTTTTTCTCAATTTTTTCTTTTTAAAGCAAGATGTACGGCATAACAAAAACTCATTAAATTTCAAAAGTATTTTTAATTAAAGAATACATCTACTATATAGTAATTATATAAAATATATACAAAAATTATATAATAGCAGTATAATAATACATTAATTGTATAATATATATACAATAATAGTATCAAAACTATATAATAAATTTAATTTTTTATACTTGTATAAAAGCAGCACAACAATTTAAAATATGCAATAGTTATACATATCTTATTTTTTTTATTTGTGTCATTTTTTATTAAATAATTAATCAAGTGTACTTTTTTGTAAAATAAATTAATTAAGTGTTCGTTTTTCCTCTAAGCTACTATTTTTGACTTTTTTTAGACGATGAGTCTCTTTTTAAAATTATTTTAATTGTTGAAACTATTCCCCTAAGATCTCTAAGTTCTTTTTCTTTATTTCAACAAGTAAGCCACACCAGTTCCCTAACCTCTTTTCCAATTTATTATTTTACTGAATTAATCTGCGGTTTTGTAACTATTTTTTAGCAGTATTTAGAATTTTAATCAATTAAACTTAAGGGATAAGAATTTAGGTGCAATTCCAAGTGCTCATCACTCTTTTTTTTTTTTAATTTTTGTTTTTTTTTAAAATTAAGTATTGAATTATATCTGCACAGATTAATTCCAGTGAGTCTCAATTTATAAAACATAATTATGTATTATCAATTTTATAAAAAATAATTAGAACCATTAAATTTAACAGTTATAACTGTTTTTCATAAAATTTAAAATACAGAATCGAATTGTGCAAACAACGACCTATTGCAAATGATCTTGGTCTGCATAGATATAATTCAACACTTGATTTAAAAAAAAATTGAGGAGCACCTGGTGCTCCTTACCCAATATCAACATTTCCGTAATATAATTTTTTAAGCTTAACTAGCGTTTCATAGTAGTGTTCGGTAATAAACTTTTTAACTAATTTAACACTGGAAGGTATTTTTTATGGTGTTTAATAAAGTATATTTTAACTATTTATGTAGTTTTTTTATTAAAAAAAAGTTTTCATAATTTATAACATTTTGTAAAAAGTTAGTAATTACAATTATTAATTATTATTAGTAAATATTACTCAAACAACTAATTTTAATATGTTGTTAATATTTTATAAACAATTACCAAAAATTAATAAAGTCACTGAAATTGGTAAACAATATTAAAATAATCAATTTTATTGAGCACAAATATATCATAAATTAGAAGAAATAAAATTATTATTCATTTTTAAAAATAAATATGAACTACTCAAACAATTAAATATTATTATTAATGCATTAATTTTACTCGGTACGTCCTAATTTGGAAGAAGTACAATAGTTATTTATTTTTTAACCGTGTTTCTCAAATATTTTTAACAGCAGTAAAAGAATTATAAACAGAAGGAATAAATACGGAAACGGGCAAGGCTCGCATGTTACATGTCGTTCTTTGTCTCTTCATGCACACGCTTTAATTTAAGTTATACTTAAGTGATTTAAATTGCCGTTTTTAAGGAAAAACGATTACTACTCCTTCCTCCAAATCAAAATTCCTATTTTTGATTTTAATTAAATTAAATTTTTCTTGAAACTAATTTTAATTTTAACTTTTTATTTCATATATATCTCTTGGTGGAGGAATGCTTGTCACCTACTCCTTTTAGTTTTTCTTTCCACTCTTTCCTTAAAACTTTGTTTTCCAAAACAGAAAACCAGTTTCTTCTTCTTCAATGGAGAGGCATAGGTGTAAGCTCTGCTTCAAGAGTTTCTCTAATGGAAGAGCTTTAGGAGGTCATATGAGGTCTCATATGTTGAATCTTCCAATTGTTGCAAAACGACGAGGAGAAGGTGAAGAAGAAGAAGAAGAACCGTTAGCTCAACTCAGTGAAGAGACCGAGTCAGCTTCATCTTCGTCGGAGGAAGAGGAGGAGGCGGAGGAAGAAGAAGAAGAAGACGACGACGACGGTGGTGATGGTGATGAGAAAGGTGTTTATTATGGATTAAGAGAGAATCCTAAACGCAGTATTAAATTGGTAGATCCTGAATTTGCTTTCGCTGGGGATGCAAATGCAACTACGACGTCGATTGTTGTTCTTCAGGATAGAGAAAGCGAAACAGAGTCATCGAAGAATCCGACTCGCCGACGATCTAAACGGACTCGGAATTCGTTAGAACATCGATATCATCACCACCACCATCACCAGGAAGAAGAACAAGAACAGGAGAAGAATTTTAAAAAGCTAATAATTTTTAACAAATTTAGTAAAACTAAAATTACCACCACCACCGTCACCGGCACCGAGTCGTGGGCTGAGCCTGAACCAGTGAGTTCAATTTCTGACACGACAACAGAAGAAGACGTCGCTTTCTGTCTTATGATGCTTTCAAGAGACAAATGGAAAAGAAAAGAACAACAGCAACAACTTCTTCAACAAAAACAGAATCTTCAAGAACAAGAAGAAGAAGAAGAAGAAAAATCCATGGAAGAAACAGATGAATCAGAAGAATTCAAATCCAGCAAAACGAAAATTACAAAAGGAGGAGGAGGAGGAGGAGGAAAATATAAATGCGAAACATGCAAAAAAGTATTCAAATCATATCAAGCATTAGGTGGACACAGAGCAAGTCACAAAAAACTCAAGAACTATACACAAAACAGAGAAACAGAGATACAAAAAGAAAATGCAGGTACTTCAACTTCTGCGAAAGTACATGAATGTCCTTATTGTTTTAGAATATTTTCATCTGGACAAGCTTTAGGTGGACATAAAAGATCTCATGTTACTGGTATAGCTACTATTACTACTGGTTCTACTCCGGCGAGAAGTTCGACGACAAAAGTAGAAGATAATCTGAGCTTAATAGATCTTAATCTTCCGGCTCCGGTTGAAGATGATGAACTTAGCCAAATCGAGCTATCTGCAGTATCTGATGCAGAATTTGTTAATCATATCAAGAGGTGAGTAATTTTTTGGGCTTATGAATTATTATCATCAACAAGATTCGATCCAAAAGTAGAGAACTTTTTGGCTACTTTTGCGTTTTGGGATCTAAATTATTAGTTTAATTTGAGTTTATATGCTTATAATTTATTTATTTATTATCCAAAAACTAATAATTAATTAATTTCTTGGTTCTAATTTGCAATTTCTTACTAGCATTTATGTTCTTATTAGTTAAGCTTACGAGTTACAAGTACAAGAAGATGAACATGAAATGAAACTTCAATCCAAATAAATACATTTTGCTCTGTTTTTTAGTAAAACAGTTTAGAAGGTTATTTAATTTATTTTTTACTAAATGATAATAATTATAATAATTACAGAGTTTAATTAATTTATGAACAGCAAAGAATTGTTGGTGATGGGTTCTGTTGAAGATTCCAGCTGTTACGTAGCTAGTTGTTTCACCGGTCATCTTCTTTAAATATATAGTCATTCTCTTTGGTTTTTTTTTTCCTAACAAAATCCATGTGTTAATTTTAAATTAATTATATGAGATAAATTAGTAGGGTGTTTAGAATTGCTTAAAAGCAGCTTTTCAGTAATTTTTAACTTAAAAAAATAAATATATGAAATTAAAGTTTGTATTATGCAACAGTTTTTTATTTAATTTTTAATATAAACAGCTAAATTTACCGAATACTGGAAACACTATAAATGTCTGAATTTTTTATGAATTTTAAGTATTTTTATAAAAGCATAAAATGTTAGATTCTTTATTCTGAGAAAATCAAAAGTAATGTCAATTTTTTTGTTATTTTAATTGGTTTTTGGATCATTACATTGTACATTTACATCATATTAAATTGGTTTCAGCGTTAAGATTTATTTATTTTTGCATCATAAATTATTTCAAACAGATTTGGTAAACCACCAAGAAAGTTAAGAGAGAGCGAGGTAGCATTTAATGACATGAAAAGAAGAGAAAA
>CATIWJ010318088.1:0-14016 GCA_949640765.1 Croton laevigatus
TAAATAAGAAGGCATGATTTGACCTACACATTGCATGGATGCTTCTCTAAGTACTTAAGCTTAAAAGAGTGGTTAGCTTTTCTAATCAAATCAATTTAACATTTTCCTTGTTTTTTATTGGTTTTTAGGTCAATTTTACAAACTTAAAAAGTTGCATCATTATTATTCTTCACTAATTAATGAACTTATTATAATTTTTCCATAACCATAGTTTTTGATTGATTTGCATGTACCATCAGTCGATAACGTATTTTTCATATAATTTACATTAGCATACGAATTAAGGATTATTTCACTATCATTATATCATATGTATAAGCATGACAACAAATATATTTCGATTTGAATAACACGAAACGTATTTGAAATAAAGTATTTTAATCTAAACAACGCGCGAAACGTGTTTAAAATAAAAACAGTAATTTTTTAATGTAAACGAGGTCACTGACTATATTATAAGCTACATAGTAGAAGACATCTCTTATCTTTAAATTAATATGCATCAAATTGGTACTCACAATATAGTTAACTATAAATCGAATTTGAGACCCTCCATATCCTATACTTTTTCATGGAGTGAATGACCAACAATCCACACTCTTTTTTTTTACCAACAAATCACACTTTGATTAGAATTACCCACAATCTTCTTTTTTTTTAACCAACAAATCACACTTTGATTAGAACTAGCATAAAAATAGTAATTAATGTTTGAATCTTGAAAATATATGACTGTCACGACTCAATCCGGGACCGCGACCAGCATCTAGCTAAACCGGAGTCTGACCGCATAAACCTGCAAAATTACCCACTTAATTATCTTCTTTGACTACTTAGGCTGAAATTCGCTGGTCTAAAAATAGTTAACCCAAATTGACTAAGTAGTTAATTTGTCTAACTTATATATCATATCAAATTTGAATAATATACGATGTGAGATTTCAGAATGATACAATATGTTCTTTTTGAATAGTAGTGAGGCAACTAGCGAGAGCTCTTTTTATCAGCTATCATATTATTGTACATGTACTAGACTAGGACTTTCTTTTCCATTCTTTGCCCTTCTTTTGGAAATTTATGGAGACCACTAATTTCTTTTCACAAAAGAAAGTGCCAAAATAATTAATTATTAAATATATTTATTATTTTAATGCAATTGCCACAAATTATTACACTTTATTAATTTATTCTATGTTGCTAAAAATATTTGAACAATTCATTCATGAAAAGTTTTGAAGTTAATAATCAGAAAATACCTTATTCATTTTAGATAAGATCACCTATGGATCGCACTAATAATAATAATTATTTCGGTCAAATTCTAATACTCCTTTTGAAAATTACTTTTATTGTTGATAATGTAATTGCGTTAAAATTTGATAGAGAGGGTTTTATTGTGCCTTTAATGGTCATACACTCGAATTCAGATTGGTCGGTTTATGTGATTTGCTAGAAAAAAAGAAAAAGAAGGAGAAAAAGAGAAAGGTTTGGCAGCTTCCTTTTCCTGCTTGCTTTATTCCCTTCTTCATCATAAAAGGCAACATAAACAAGAAAAGTAACTCCTTTTTCAATTAGTTTTTAAAAGAATATAGAATTATTGAAACATCATGAAAACAGAAAGTACAGATAATTGAAGATTAAAATATAAGAGTAGAACTTAAAGTTAGCTTAGTTTTTTATTTTTTGGCATAGTTTTAGTTCTGTTTCATCATGATAATAAAGTTTTAAAACTAAGTAAGGATAACATTAATGACTTTTAAGTCAATGATACTGAATTTCTTTTCAGGATTATGTAGAATATGAATATTCCAAATTGAAAGAAAAATTTTTCTTCATGCAATTATTTAATTTATCTTTCAATAATGAAATTTATTTTAATTATTATTTTTTTTCCTGATATAACAAAATATGTTAACTACCTAAAAATTAATATTTCACGTCTACGGAGCAAGAGAAGCACTACAACCATTACATAAGGTACATGATTCGAATTTTTCGTGTTGGGAATATTGAAATATGTATGGATTGGGAGAATTGTCTCCATAATGAACATTTACAGTATCTAAATCTGGATTAATCAACACATGTTGGTTAGGTTATGTGTTTGAAACTTGGTGGATTTAAAAAAAATATATATAGGAAAAAGAAAAAAAGAGAAAAACTCTATAAATAGATAATGAGAAAGAAGTAATCAAAGCATCAAAACCCAAAAAAAAAAAAAAAAAAACATTTTCTTTCCTTTCTCTCAAGTCTCAAGTCTGAAAATGGAGCCAACCTTCTTCCATGCAAATCCTATTAGCAAAAAACCCTCGAACATTCCAATTCCAATTTCATTTCCTCTACTTTTCATAATCAAAATCCTTTTTCTTTCTTCTCTAGCTCAAGCTAATACTAATAACAATAATAATCCAAAATCTACACAAACTCATTTCTCAAAATTCTCTCCATCATCATCATCATCATCTCAATCTTCCATTTCCTCTACTTGTAATAATATTCCTCACAAAGAAGCTTGTAAGTCTCTTCTCATGTCACTTAAAACTTCTGCTAATAAATCCCCAAAAGAACTTTTCCATGTTTCGGTTGAATATAGCTTTGAACAAGCTCGTTCTGCTATGAACCTTGCCAGTTCGCTCAGTCTCTCATCGCAAAACACCATTCCATCTACGAGCGCGATGAATGATTGTATGGAATTGTTAGAAGATAGTTTGGACCAACTTTCCAACATCATCAAACATTTCAATACCAATAAAAATAACAAAAACGATAATAATGATATCCAAACATGGCTTAGCTCTGCCCTAACTAATCAAGAAACTTGCATCCAAACCCTTCAAGAATCTAAAAAGTTGGTATCGGAGAAAGGTGTAATGATTTCGACAGCGAGGAATTTAAGCCATTATATAAGCAACTCTTTAGCAATGTTTGTGAATAATTATAATGTGGAGGGGTTTAACCCTGGTCGGAAACTTCTATCGGAGAACGAAAAGTTTCCGAGCTGGGTATCTCCATCTGAACGGAAGCTTCTAGAAGCTTCTTCGGCGGCGGAGATAAAGGCACATGCAGTGGTTGCGGCGGATGGGAGTGGAACACATGAAACTATAGCTGAGGCAATCTTGAGCTCTTTGGCTAGTGGTGGTGGTGGGGGTAGAAACGTAATTTATGTGAAAGCTGGGACTTATAAGGAGAATATTAATATCCCGACAAAGCAAAAGAACGTTATGTTAGTTGGCGATGGGAAGGGTAAAACTGTAATTGTCGGTAGTAGAAATTCAGACGATGGTTCGTCCACTTACCAATCTGCCACTGTTGGTAAGAATTCTATATTTTGCTTTTTATTTATTTATTTATTTCACATACTATTAATTTTTAATTTATTTAAAAAATACGTGCTTTATAATTTTTAAAAATAATTTTTTTATTCTCTCCTTCAAAATAAAAAACTCTTTATTCTAGTTAAATATCTTTGTTTTATAAAGATCTATTAATAATATATATATATATATATATAATATGTTATTATTATATATTATAGTTTTATTATTTTTACATGTAAAATAAATTTATAATAATAATAATAATAAACTAAAACGTCACTTAATAAAAGAATTATAAATGGAACTGCTGACTTGCCGTTGATTACGTGTTGTTACTGTCGTATCCTATAATTATTTCGCTTGATAATCCAAATGAAATCACCAATCACTTTCTAATTTCCTCTTTTTCTCATTAGAGAAAACAAGAAGTTTCTCAGCTTTCAATATATATTCTTTATTCTTATCCTTTATGGAGCAGCCAACTTAAAATAATTTTCATGTATTTCTCTTAATATATTTAGCATTGGAATTCATATAATATACTATAATAATTTTTACAATTATTTATTAAAATTAAAAATATTATTAAATTATTTTAACATCTTGCAATTATGAGAACAAGTCAAATTCAGCTTAATAATAATAACAACAACAACAACAACAACAACAACAACAACAACAACAACAACAACAATAATAATAATAATAATAATAATAATAATAATAATAATAATATTATTATTATTATTATTATTATTATTATTATTATACACTTTTGCATGCATGGAATTAAAAGTAAGTAAGTAGCAAGCAATATGTTTGGTCAATATGCATTAATATTAGGGTTTGTTCTAGCAAATAGTAATCAATAATAATACATAGGCTATAATGAAATTATAATAATTTTCTATTGTTAGTTATGCCATAAATACACAAAAAATAGTTTCAAAATCAAGATTATGATTTGGAAAATTCTTCTTAAGCAATCTTTATATCCCATAGAAAGTTGTTAAATGGATGCAATCAATTAGTAATTACTACATGAAAGCTAAAAAGTGTAATGACCCGACTGACGTGCAGTTAGACTAGAGTCTAATCGCACAAACCTGCAAAATGATCCATCTAACTGCCTTCGTCAACTACTTAGACCCAAATCCACCAGTCTAAAATAGTTAACCCAAGTTGATTTAAGTAATTACGTGGTCTAACTTATATATCATATCAAATCTAATATGGGATTTCACAAAAAGGTTTCAAAATTATTATTTTTTTCCATTTTTAAATTTATTATTATAGAAATTCTATATTTATTGTAATAATTACCAAATATTTAAAGATTTTTATATAATTGTCCATTTCAATCAAGTGCCTATGAGCTGGAAGCTTTAATTTTGTATATATATGAGATGATAGAATGATATATATATAGTTATTTCATGTCATATTCAAAAGAAAAAATTTAAACATTGAAGCAAAAATACTATTTATGTTGGCATATGAGATAATATGGTGGGTCTTTCTTCAAGTAATGTCCTTCCCTGTACTATATCTTATCCACATATTGTTGATATTTGGAGATTTCATGATGTTTACTTAACATATTCTCTTAAATATTCCATTTAATTTATATATGTCATATGGGTTAATATAGGGCTGACCAATGGTTGGTTAACATTGATAAACCAGCCTCATTCAATCAAATCTGTTCAATTCTTAAGCTTTAAGAATGAAAACTAATCAGTGTAATGATTTTGGTTTGATTCAGTTATCAGTTGAACCAAAATATGAAAATTGAATTTTTGATCTATTTTATTTTATACAATATACTTCAATTTAAATCAAACTGACCAAAATCAGAATCGATTGCAAATTCCTTGGATAATATACTAAATTAATAATTATTTTGATGATTTTTTTTTTTTTTTTTTATCAGCTGCCATGGGAGATGGATTCATAGCAAAGGACATAACAATTATAAATAGTGCAGGACCAAATAAAGGCCAAGCAGTTGCTCTTAGAGTTGGTTCGGATAAATCAGTAATTTTCAGATGCTCAATTGAAGGTTATCAAGACACTTTGTACACTTATTCAAAGCGTCAATTTTACCGAGACACTGATATTTATGGAACTATAGATTTCATATTTGGAAATTCAGCAGTTGTTTTTCAAAATTGTAACATTTTCGCCCGAAAACCGTCCAGTGAGAGAAATTTCATAACCGCGCAAGGTCGGACCGATCCGAATCAAAATACAGGAATTTCAATACATAATTGTAGAATTGGTTCCACTGCCAATAATAGAGTCACATATCTTGGAAGACCGTGGCAGAAATTTTCAAGAACCGTTATTATGGAATCTTCTATTGATAATTCTATTAATCCTGCTGGTTGGTATCCTTGGTCAGGAAACTTTGCCCTAAGTACACTTTTTTATGCTGAATATATGAATTCCGGCCCTGGAGCTTCCACTTCTGGTAGGGTTGGGTGGCCCGGATACCGTGGCACCCTCACCGCCTCAGCCGCACAAGCTTTTACCGTCAGTAGTTTTATCGATGGCAATATGTGGTTGCCTTCTACCGGCGTGTCTTTTGATTCAGGGCTAATTGGTTGAAATTGTTTCTTTAGGTTAAATATTATTGTGTTCATGTTAGAAAAAATAAAGCAGGAAAAGTGTATTGTGTGTTTTTAATTTTTATATTTGGGACTTCCTTTTTTTTTTTCTTAATTTTATTTGAATATTCTAGCTAGTTCAAGTTTCAGGTTAATAATGCTTTGTATTTGTGTAATTTCTTCATGCAAATGTATATTATAAGAAAATTAATTAGTAGGATTATTATTATATAGTGGATGCTTTATTTTTTTTTTTCAAATATTACAACAAAAGCTTATAATAAAAGCTCAAAACCGATAATTAAGTAAATACTCCCAAAAAAAAGCAAAATAATGAAATTGATGGCATAATAATTGATATGAAAAGCTAAGATACTAATAATTGCAATAATAATAATAATAAAAAGGTCTCTAAAAAAAAGCTATTCTAAAAAAAAAAAAAAAAAGCTATTCTTATCATCTTCTACATTATGCATAAGTGGTTGGGCTTAATTACTTAAATTGAAGGATTATTAGAATGACGGAAAGTTCCATAGAATTCATATTGTGCTTGCTTAATAAGGCCAAGGACTTAAAACCGAAGACCATATGGAGTTCTCTAGGTCCACAAAAGGTTGGCATTGATTTTAGATTTGTTGTTCTTTTGCAATAGGGATGGATTAACTTTTGTCTTTCTTCTCAAGTACATCAAAATAAGAGTACATATCAAGAAAAGTTGAATATCTTGCCGAATACAATCTTACCTGGATAAAAAGTCGGTTTTTCAAATTGCGACATTTGAAAATTTTGGCAATCGTATCATCTGGAAACTAATTAAGTACTACATTTGAAAAGGTTAAACGAATCAAACTGTAATAGAAGAATATGTCTTACTATCAAATTTCAATAATATAAAATATGAAAAATTGAACTACATGCAAAATAAATCAATAACTCACCGTTTATTTCAAATTGCTTTTTGAGAAAAATATAACACAAACACATAAAGAATAATAATAAAATTCTCAAAAAAAGTATCATTCACACTCAAGATCTATTGATAAAATAGATCGAGAGGCAGAATACGAAAATTATTCCAAATAAATAAAATTTTGAAATTTATTTAATGAAAAACTAAATAAAGCAAATGTGAAAAGTAATAAAAAGCGAAAAAAGAACTACCGTTAAATCAAAATTAAGATCGACAGTGGTTCAAACAATCAAATATGAAGAACACTTAAAAAAAAGAAGAAAAAGAACAGAAAATACAAGCAGGGTGTAGAGAAGCATATAATATAATAACAATTAATTATTTTATAGCGTTGCTGTACTAACATAATTTATAAAATATATATATTTTTTAATCTCTAAAAACTCATTTAAATGTTACTATCATGTAACCAAAGATTTAAATTTGAATGTCTAGTTTTAATCCATGATGTTATAGGCTTAGGCCCCATATTATAAAGTTGGCATCTTTTTCTCCATGTTTAGCTAAAAAATTAGCAAATTTATTTGCACATACTTTGGCTTGGTCTACTCCAATTTTTTGTTGATGCTCTTATTAATATTAAAAAATTAGTACTAATCAATTAATTTGAGTAGCTAACACTCTTATAAGTCTTGATTATTTGATTATATGATATTTTTATTTAATGTGAATATTAAATGCTATGTTTAAAAACATTCTATTTTAAAAAAAAAATTCAAAGAAACGTTATTTTAAAAAATACTATTTACTATAATTTTCCAAATTAAAATTTTTTAAATTAACTATGAGGTGTCCAGGTCTACAACAGATTTGACTTAATTCTCATTTACACTGGAGTACTCAGAAAAGTACTGGACAAAAGGAATATGAGTTAATGGGGATTCGACCCCATGATTTACCTCGTGTGATTCATCCCAACAGATGCTAATTACTCACTAGAGCTATCTATTTGCTTTCCAACTTAAATTTTAAATAACATGGTTTGTCAAAAAAAAAAAAAAAAAGGAAAATTAAATAACATGGGGTTAAATCCCTTAGCTCAGGCAATAGGCCCTTATGGCCCAATATTTCCAATATTTAATCATGCATTGGTGCCACAACGTAAGGACAGAATTGATGGGCCTCTATTGAACTTCCACAATGGGTAGGCCCAGGAACGATGGGATCCATTAAAGACATTAATTCACCTCATTCCCTTGTTAGCTACTGTAGCAAGCAAGCAATTTTCTAAAGTATACATTATTACAAATAATTATAGGATACAACAGCACGTTAGCAGCTGTGGTGTAGTAATTAACTAATAAAATTAAAATACATAGTATTAATTTGAATTTTTTTTTAAAAAATAATAAATAAATTATTTATTATTTTTTTAAAAACAATTCAAATTAATGCCACATATTTTAATTTTATTAACTAGTTACGACGCCTCAACTGCTGACGTGCCATCACTGTTTCATCATATAATTATTCACATTACCACATTAACTAAATAAATATCTCAAATTTATTTTTTACATTTTTTTCTTTTAAAGTATACATTACCAAGCAATTTTCAAAAGTATACATAATGAACTGAGTGTATTTGAAATTTAATCCTATCATCATATACTGATTACAGAGACAATGTCTGTTATATAAAAGTGACAAATTTTCCAAAATCTACAGTTATTAAAGTCAGGATGCATTAAACACTAGACTAAGTTTTGGTTTAATTTGAGAATTTTCAAGATTAATTTTCTTTCATTTAATCTACCAATTTATTTGTATAAATTTATTAGGGCTTCATATATTATAACTATTTGGCCTTATTTATTGAATGTTATAAATAAACTAATAGCATATATAAATAATAAACGTGTAAATTTTTTTTCGTAAATTTAAATTAGAAATTGTATAAAATTAAACGATTTTCTTAATATGTCCGATGAGTTAAAAATTTTCAGAAACAACAACGATTTTACTGAAGCAGACTGATACTTAATAAAATATAACAAACTTCAAAAAAAAAAAAAAAGTATATATATAAAAGTCATCTTTTGCTCAAATACGATCAAAAGAGCTTGATGGCATTGAGTTGATTGGAAATGGGAGAATTTATTAGACTATGGACATTGAATCATTTTCTTATTTCATCCTTTACGTGTGTGTCAAGGCAACATGTGGATGGAATAATTTCTAATAAATTTTCATCTAAAATTGGGAAATTATGTATCTCTAAAACCCTTAATTTGAAATTTCAAATTTGTTTGGTTTTTGTATTATATATTCTTTAGGAAATGATATATTGCATTCTTGCGTTGCGTGATATGATTTTAGGTCAACTTTTTAAATGATGGAGGATGAATTGAATTTCACCTAATTTTTAATACGTGGGAGAGTCTGCTTTCTATATTTCATATATGAAAACACTCATTACTATCTCTGTTTCAAAATAACTGAGATTTTTATTATTTATCCTTAATTTTTTTTTTCTATTCTATTATAAAAAGTAACAATTTACATTCACTTAATATAAAAAATAGACTCTACATGCACTAAAGAAAAATTATATCCACTTAAAAAATAAAAGACATAATTATTCCAAGTTAATAGAAAATATCAAAATTCTCAATTATTTTAAAGCACCATTTTATCCTAAAGTCTCAATTATTACGAAACAGAGCAGAATATTACTTAAGCAAGAGCTTGAGTGGGGATAGTTAATGGGAGCACCTGTTTACACTAATTTTCAGATTTTTCCGCCGTGTGAGGGTTTGTTGGCTTATTTGTCAATTACAACAAACTACCTCGTTATCCCTTCACGATGGTAGGTTAATAGGGGTATTCAAGTGATTTAGCGTCATTAATGATCCTTTCTTGGGGAAACCAACCGTCTGGCTAATACGGCCTATAAAAAGCAGGACATTGACCTCTTCTTCTTGGACACGAAATAAATTGTACATACATTACTCTTTTTGTTCCATTTCAGTCAGTGGCGGACCACACTAAGCCCAAGGGTGGGCTAGAAAAAAATTGTGAATATATGATATATGGATTTTTGGGCAAAAACATTTTTTGCCCCTGTACTATTGTGTTTTTGGATTTTTAGCTCCTAAGTATATTAGTGGCCATTTTTAGTCCATGTACTACTAAATAAAAGTACTTCAAACCCCTCTGACAGGCCGGCCGTTTGACCCATTTTTTTTCGGCGACAAACCTTGCAAACGAGTATATCAAATTGAAGCTCTCGATGTAAGGATTCTAAATTTGGTCTCATATCTATCGTCCAACTACCGAAAGATCTTATTTTATGCGTTTAAAGTTTTGAAGAAAAAACTTTAAACATGTAAAACGAGGTCTTCCGGTGGTTGGATGACAAATATGAGACCGGATTTGAAATCCTTATATCGAGGGCTTCAATTTGGTATATTCATTTGCAAGGTTTGTCACCGGAAAAAATAGCTGGCCGGCTGGAATGGCCTAAAATATCTTTATTTAATAGTACATGAGCTAAAAGTGCCCACTAATATATTTAGGGGCTAAAAATTTCAAAACATCATAGTATAAGGGGCAAAAAATAATTTTCGCCTGGATTTTTCAAACTTTTCCACTGGACTTTCAAACTCATTCCATACTTTTTCTTTTATATTTTTTAATTAATAATGATTTAAGATATTAAGTGATGGCATTTTCCTCTTTTGGATGTTCCGTAAAGTACTAGGTGAAAATTGTATTTTTACTTTCAAACTTATTTTATTTTTATTTTTCCTCTTTTGAAGGTTCAAATTCATTCTAAATTCTTATTTTATTAAGTCAAAAATAGGAAAAGACTAAAAATAAAACCTATATATATACTAGGTCAGAATTTCTAATCAAATAAATGCCACGGAAATTAAGTTTTAAGGTATTTTTTTTTTCAATTTTTTGTAATGATTTTTGTTCTTATTTTAATAGATTATTTTATTAGTTAGGTGAATATTAATTTTTTTTTTTGAAAAAAGAGTGATATTATATATTGTTTTTGATTGTATATTTATATATAAAGTACTATATAATCTAAAATTTGTTTTTTATTTTGCTTAATATTAATTAGTTTCTCAAATATTTAATAAATATTTTGATTATGAATATTTTAATAGATGAATTTTGTTCATAATTATTTAATTTGTAAAATATAAATTAGGAATATATATTGCTGATATGAATATTGTAAAAAATAAGGTACATAACAGCATAGGAGACCAATGATTAAATGATATTATGGTTGTTTATGTCGAGAAGGATTTGTTTTAGAAGTGTTGATGAGGAATCGATTATACAACGATTTCAGAATATGAAAAATTGTCGAATTTCATTGAAATTATGAACACTCAAAATTTATCAAT
This sequence comes from Croton laevigatus, assembly GCA_949640765.1. Lineage (NCBI taxonomy): Eukaryota > Viridiplantae > Streptophyta > Magnoliopsida > Malpighiales > Euphorbiaceae > Croton > Croton laevigatus. The sequence continues at coordinate 11,264 of CATIWJ010318088.1, forward strand.
TTTTTTAGTTATTATATTAATTTAATTTCGCCCACCCTGTATATGTTTTCTGGGTCCGCCACTGATTTCAGTGACCTCTTCTTCTTTTTTCATCATTTTAAATGTTTTTATGACATTTAATATATTTTTACAAACTATTTTTATTTGTCTAAAAAATTTAAATATTTATTACCAAATAATTAAGAGTTTTGGCTACGGTTGGATTTGGTTTGCTGTAAATTTCCCGGGAGTCACAGTCCCTTTGTTTTTCTCCTGTATTGGAAATATCAAATGGGAAGTGAAGACATGCTCTTCCTTTTTTTTTGGAAATGTGGTCCCTCTGTGTTTCTTCTTTTTTGAAATGGAGAAGGAAGACTCTGCAAATGTAACGACCTGGAAAACCTTTAAGAGTCTATATATTTGGGTTCTGAACAAATTGTAATTCACATCAATTTGATAGTTTAAATATAAAATAATGAGAGGTTCAAGCATGTGTGCATTTCCTTACATGTTTACCATAATATTATTATCCACTGCTGCAACTGTGGTCTTTAGCAATAATGGAAGCTGCAGAGATAATGAAAGAGACGCTCTTTTAATGTTGAAAGCCGATATGACAGATGAGTCCAACAGACTTGCCTCCTGGACTGCTCTAACCGATTGTTGCAGTTGGAATGGTGTTATTTGCAACAATGTAAGTGGCCACGTCACCCAACTCCGCCTTCGGGATATTAACTTTTTTGGTGCGTTTTTGAAAAAGCATTCTTAGTTTGGTGTGAAAAATTGGGAAATTCTGGTTTTGGTGTGCCACGTCGTCCGTGCGCTACACAAACCAGCGCACTGAACTAATTTCGTCTGACTTTTGCCACGTGTAATGTGTTGCTCGGTGCGCCATTCCAAGTAGCGGACCAACTGATTATTTCGTCTGAATTTTTCCACGTGGCGAACTCTCGTCAGTGCGCCATTTTGATCAGCGCACCGAAGAGATTCTATCAGTACCCTGTAGCGCATGTGAACCACTTTTTCAGGCGTGCTGGAACCACCGGACGTTGAAACCCGCGCTGGTCGCCAAGTGTCACCCCCCCATGTTCGTACGCCAATTGAAATCTCGAGCTGAGCCAACGATGAACCACCGGATGCCACGTGTCACACTCACCTCAGTGCGCTGTTCGAACAAGCGCACCGAATTGCTGTTTTTTTCCCATCATTTTTTCGTGTTGCAGTGTTTGCGTGTTGCAGTATTTGCTGAGTGTCAGAGATTCTTTTCCAGTGCGCTGCTTTGTATTGCGCACCAAACTCAAATTTCCTTCATTTATACTCCTTTTCTCGCTCACTGAAACAGAAAATATAGAAAATTTTAGGCTTCCTCCTCATATTTCCTCAATTTATTTTCTTTTGTTGCTGAAATCTTCAACCGAGAAGGAGGAAAAGAAATTTAACGTCTTTATTAAGGTTAGTTTTTTTATTTTTGTAATTTTTATTTATATTAGGTGACATTTTTTTTCACATAATATGTAGTTATGACCATATAATCTTTTAAATAGAAGTGTTAGATATTTATTTTTGCATGCATTAATTTTTTTATATATTTTTATGTTAATACGTAAAATTATGTGTTTTAATTTTTTTTAGCGTTGAAATTTTTTTCGGCATGAAAAAATTGTTTACGTTATTTTTGTTCAATTTTTGTTGTTATAAATATATAGTTGTTGAATATATTTATATAACCAAAATTAAAAAAACGTAATTTTTTAGTATTGAAGAAAAAAATATAAAATTTATGTTAAATTTAATTCTCAGAAAAATAGTTATTTTTCAGCAGTATACAAAATAAAAATAATTTTGAAGTAGTATATAAAATTCAATTAAATTTTTGGAATTTGCTGTAAGATTTTCTTTTTTTTTGGCGAAATACACAATTAATTTTATAGAAGAAAGTAAAATTTCATGTTAGTTACTTGTTTGCAATTTGTCACGTGAAAAAAAAATTTGGTGTACAAAAATAAATTTTTGAATTTTTTTTTTGTTACGATCAAAAATTAAAATTCTTTCTTTTTTTGTGATGATAAAAAATTATATGTTAGATACTAATATTTGTTTTTGGTTAATTAAAACTTTGTAGGGTTCAATTTTTTTTTGTGTTGGTGAAACTGCAGAAAGAAAAGGAAAATAGAAGGAATTTTTGCTTATAACGGTTAGTAATTTTTTATTTTTCACCAAATTTTATTAATTTGCTTAGTAATTTACTTAATATAATGTTTTTTAGAAGCGTTGGAATGTTTATGGGCATGAACAAATTTTTAAAAATTTTTATGTTAATATGTGAAATTAGGTTACTTAATAAATTTTTTTTTTTAGAAACGTTATGTAGTTTTTTTGGCATGACATAATTTTAAGGGTAATTTATATGTTAATATGTAAAATTAGGTTATTTAACTTTTTTTATAAGTGTTGGAATTTTTATCGGCGTGAAAAATTTTTCCTCACTTATTTATCAATTATTAAATATTCTGCAATATTATTTAACTATTTCAATTATAATAACAGTACAATGACTACGATTCCGTTTATGAGAATTTATTGGGATTGCGACATAATTAACAATGAATCGGGTGCTACTTTTGTTAATGGACGTTCATCAACTATTTCTGTGGATGGGGAATTATGCTGGCCCGTTCTACTGTATAGGATTAAAAGAGCTTTGGAGTTGGATAGTGGTTCAGTTATCACAAAAATATTGTATAAGGCCCCAGCTTTGGATGCAGGATGCAATC
>CATIWJ010318111.1:0-15300 GCA_949640765.1 Croton laevigatus
AAGGCATAACAAAGCAGTACCTGTTGCTTCCAATGTGAAAGAGAAGCTCTAAGTATAGGAACAAAAATTTCAGAGTCCATACACTCCTCCATTTCTACAACTACTCCATCATATAAATCATCAACTGCATCAAGCAATCTGGCCTCCTTTATTTCATTTTCAGGAATCCTTTGCTTCTTCATAGGCATTGAACTTATGCTGAATGACATGTCCCTCCTTTTGAAGAATTAAAATTTACTCCTGCAACCTGAAGGAATGAGCCCACACATTATGAGCAAAACAGAATCAAAAGAGCCAAAATTGTTAATAGTCTATTTTTTTTAAAGGAAATTTCCTAGCTGTCCGTGTTATTTGGCAGTTTCCGAAAAATCTGAACAGAGCCACATTGTCCAGAAGTTCCATAATTTGGACTTAGTTTTTAGAGACATTTCATCAAACACATGAAGGACGACACTGAAACTACACGTACCACATCCACCCACCTTCTAAAAGATCAAATAATGGTAACGATGCAGCCCCAGTAATACTGATTAAGAGCAGTATTTATGAAAAATGTTCACAATTATAAACCTAGTTTCACAATTAAACAAAGCTGAGCTATACAGCTACCAGATCCAATGATCCACAAATTAAACTCATAAAACACTGATCCATAACATACAAAATCAAATTCAAGTATGATAAACAACGATCAACATTGCAAACAGTGATTGAAACAAGCGTTATATATATAAAAAACAAATCCAGAAATGCATAAATAAAGGAGCAAAAGGAGAAGGAAAATAAGAACAAGAGATACGCACCATCGAAACGTTCCTTGAAGAAAATTTCTGCAGAGGCAATCGCGAGAAGCTAGAGAAGAATTAGTGAGGCCGATTAGGTTGGCCATGGCGAGAGAAGAAGCGCCCGGAGCCGGCGCTGCTGCTGCTTGCACAGTATAAGGAGAGGTGTCAATTAGGGGCCCCGAAAAAGTGGAGGCCCTATGCAAGCGCTCTGCTTGCACAGGCTATTCTACGGGCCTGGTTCTGTCTAGGAAATTCCTTTGAGGACTTACCTGGAAACTACCGAATCAGTTAACTCTCGACAAATATTAGTAAATAACTTGAATTAAAACAAAGGAAAAAAATTAGACGGTATAATAAGACAGTAAAGACAGTAGTAGCCCTCTTATGGCTTTACTACGGTAGATCTATAAGGGGCGCTACACTTCAAATCCTGGCAGAAGAAATTAATCTTTGGAGTATAAAACTGATCCTTCACATCAAACAATAAAATGAGATTTCTGCAATAGTGTTTTAAAAAATTAAGTGCTTTCGAAAATTGATGACATCTAAACACATAGAAAAATATATTGATAGAGGAACAAACCGTACTATCAAGCTCCATTATTAGAAAATCAACACTTGAAGATCAGATATTTCCAAACAAAAGATATTAATAATTTATTTTGTATCTTGAATAGTCAAAATTAAATAAAATTACATAAACAAATTTAAAAACTCCATAATGAAAAGGAAGCACCACTAAAGGAGACAAAAATTACATATCAAATACGTTGTTCCAACCAAATATTAATTTGAAACTTATTGAAAGTAAGCAAAAAGTAAAAGAAAAAGCAAAATAGGAATCACCACCTATTATAAAAGATTATCGGTGATTAAAAAAAAGAATGTAAGAGAAAACACTAAAAAGTTTGCCATTTCAAATGAGAGGATTCCATTGGCCAAAAAAAAAAGGAGGATTCCCATCATAATAAAAACATGATATCCATCGTGAGTAAGTGGATTATTAAGGAGGATGAGTAATGAAGATCGAAATGACGCTGTTGAGATTATTCATCCATGTTCTTCTATGAGTGAGAATGAAACAATTGATAAGTAGGTTGTTTTAATAGCATGACGAGTTACCATGGTTGGTTAGTGTTAATTTATCTTAATGGTTTCATGTACAAATTGTATTCTTTCAATGGGGTCCAATTTTTTCAATTATGTTGCAATGAAAGCGAATTTTATAAAATATGGGACATTTGTTATAAAACTCAAAAAACAATATATTTGTGACAACTTGTAATATTCATGATGTACATATATGATAGGTGCATTTTATAAAATTTACAACTTTTTAAGGGTGATGCATTACATACTCAATTAATCATACAATTGCACTAGTTAAAAAATAATTATGGATTTCCGTAAAAAGTTCTTATTTTTATAAAATTAATTTTTAGTTTTTTTTTTTATTAACTTATAGTTTTTTAATATTGTCTATAAAATCAAAGTTTATTTGAGAGAAATTTACTATATTTTCCATAATATTTGATTAATATTATTATTTAGTCACTATTTTGGCGTAGTTATTATGAAATCTTTGACCTTTGACATTATTACATTACATCATACTTCTGTCGAGTTTTTTTTAAGAGTATTTTTGAAATATTTTGTTTGATTTTTGAAATATTTTAAAGAATCAGAGAAAATATTCCAAGAATATTTCTAAAACTGGACAAATGGACAATATATGTAATAGTTTCCAAGGCTAGGGACTTATTAATAATTATATCAAAATTAAGTCATTAAATAGTAAAATTGACTAATTATCAATGATGAATGATGAAATAGTAATTTTTTTTTTTAATGAAAACGAAATCTACACTCAATCCATAACTTATCATGTGCATGACCATAAGTTTGTTACTTGTGGGACATTGGGTACATGTTGATTGGATTTTCTTTTGGATTGATGTTGAATTTGACTCTACTTGATTTGAATGTTCAAAATGGCACCAAATGATTTTTTTTCTTCAAATTAGACAAATTGGCTCAATTTGATTATTTCCATAATTTTAATCAAATTTAATTTTAATAAATAAAAAGTAGAAGGAAAAAAAAATGCCAAAATGAGCCAATTCAATAAATTCAATGTCTAAGTTAGTGAAAAAAGTTATTTTGTACTGCATTCGTTTTTGTCAATTTTTTATATTGAAATCAGCATGATTAGATTCAAGTTTGGTGTTGATAGTTTGATGAGTTAGATTAAAGTATTTTTAGGTTAGTTATAAAGTATGATTACTATACTTAAATTATATATAAATAATACTTTAATCTACTTAACCCAACACCAAACTTAAATCTAATCATACTTATTTCAATGTAGAATTAACCAAAATGGAAGTAGTACCTTTTTTTTAAACATTGATGTTCAGTTCAAAGGCCAAATTGATCCGTAAGCCTTTTCTTTTCATTGTTGATTTTTCAATATGTGACTTGTGACCGTATACATAAGCAAGCTATGAGTTGAAAAAAAAAAAGTATTTTTAATCATTCAAATATAAATTTTCAATGTTCTTGATATTCGATTTGAACGGTTAGGCTCTTTTATTTTAATAAAAAATATTTTCAATACTATTTTATTCGGAAAAATAAACAAATGTAAAAAATAGTAGTAGCTTAAATCAAACAGCAATATTGGGTAGTTAAAAAAAACTTCCAAAAACTATTGTTTTTGTTGCGCTTCCAAGTCGGATCTACCACCGGTTGCCACCAATGTAGGCGCGCGTCAGTACGGAACCTTTGCATAGCCCGCCACTGGTAGCAGTCATATGCAATGGCGTTATATGGCTTCCCATATCTGTAGATAAGATTTATAGCTTCAAGGACTATTTCACAAATAGCTTACAGAGAGTGCACTTTACACATTATTTCCAATGAAGGCAAAGACATGAAAGTATATGTTCTTAGAACTTCATGAGCACAAATAGGTGATTCACAAATGTTAGTTAATCAAATGGGTTTTTGCCCACAATTCATAGGTACAACATTCATTTAGCCAATAGAATTCATTGTTATATTTAGGGTTGTAAAAGAAACAATATGCTAATCGAAGTTTTTTTTTTTTTTTTTACACAAAACTCATTAAAATTCGTTAATTTATTGAAATGATTCGAGTTCGAGCTCACGCGAATTAAGCTCATTAGATAAACGAGCGGCTCGAACTATATTCATAAGCTTGCAAACCACTTTCACAAAGAGTATCGATTAAGTGTTTATGAATATATTTGCGAGCCACTTATCAAATGAGTTCATGAGCCGATTTTTTTGTAATATTTACAAACATGTTAAAGAGCATGCTTTACACATAAGCTTGTGAACTAACCAATTTTTAGCGTACATACATGTGCACAAACTGAAAAATATTTTTACTTATGTACGGAAAACTCGTCATTTGTAAAAAGGCTTTAATGAGATTATGAGGGGTTTTGATGGAGTTTTTGAATCAAATTTCAAATGAGCTCACAAGTTGAGTTTCAAACGAATTTTAAGCGGAGCTCAAAATTTGTTAAATACAAATGAGCCGAGCTCAAATAACTAATAAGCTCGAGTCCAAAAAAAAATCTTTTAAACGAGTTGAGTCGAATCGAATAGAGCCGAGCTCTAGTTTAAAAATCTAGAACTAGCTTCACCTTGGGCTAGGAATTTCTGAATTGGGTGACTTCCTTTTGTTGGGTCTAGGTTATGTTTTGGGCTCACTAGAAAAGCTATAGATTGATTGGTGCCCCTAATGCCCTAAGTGAAACAAAATGCATGAGAATATATGAGGGCAAATTGGTGATTATATTGCAATGCCATTCTTTTTTTTTTTTTAAAAATCAAATATTGCACTGCCATTCATTGCGTATATATATATCTTCAAACAGCTGAAGAGTTGCCAGTTAGGGTTATGGTGGGTGGAGAAGCCGCACGCTTTTGAAAATAGGTAGACTACAAAATTACAAGTGAATCAAGCTTTCTCGTTTTTGTTCTTTTAATTCTTTATTGGTTTCTTGAGATGGTTTTTTATGGGGCTGGAGTTTGGCTCTTTGGCTTTTCTTTACCAGTGCCATAGAGATGAATGCAGCTCCCTAAATCAATATCGTCAACCTTCTATCGGTGTTTCGCTATTAGTATTTTTCTGTTTGTAGCGGTTCTATCAGTGAGGTTGATATATGTTATTAATCATTTAAATCATCTCATATGCCTAGCAGTGGTTGGTTTCTAATTATGTATTTTTTCAAAATTATAGATCGAGCTGTAATTCAGGCAGCCTCTTCGCCGAAAGCATAATAGCGAAGAAGGTGTTAAACTGCTCGTATATTAAAGCCTTTTGCTCTTCAGACTTGCTGAGATTTTCTCATTGAAGCTGGTCTAGTAAGCCTAAGAACATTTCTTTTTCTTTGTTTATACTGAAATTGCGGTTTCAAACTATAATTAGTTGATAATTTTTCGTAGATTGGTATTTGTAATTTGAAAAATTTTAAATTAAAAATTGAAAATCCTTAACTTATCATTGGCTTTTTAGAACAATAATTAGTAACGGTTCCATCAGAAAGCAGTGCCATTGAATGGGTTAATAATTTTTAGAACACTTAAAATTCTCTGGGACTGAAGAAAAAAGAAATAAATGAAGAACAAATAGCTACTGGAAGGATCATAGATTTGGAAGAACATTTTGGTCTTGATAAATATTTGCAGCTAGCACAATTATTTGCCTGCTATATCAAGCATTTGCAGAACAAAAAACAGAAACAGAAATTGCATTTCAGTTTCCTGGATTTTGATGTGTATTTTCAAGAAAATATCTTAATATATTTTCCTTATTAGTTTATCAACGACTAATGTAAGCAATTTTTAAATTTGCAGAAAATGGAATTGATAATTTTTTTCCTCAAAGAATAGAATTGATGATATTTGAGTTAGAATAATGAGATACACTAATCCGAAAACAGAGGCCATGAGTGCATGAATAATACAATTACTATACTGACAAAAACCGCAAATTGTCAATTATTGCCATCTCCCAAACGAATAGTCGTCTGAAGCTAAGGTTTTTCCTTTGCGGCGTTATCCTTTTCACTTTCTCCTCTTCCTCGCAGTCGACGTTGGACGGGATATGGAAATCTCAGCTTGGTCAAGTTGTCACCTAAGCCAGTGCTCTCTTCCTGCTTCCCCTCCAGGTTAGATTATCACGAGTTCTCTATGATTGATACTTAAAAGACTCGAATACTTCGCTCAATGCATACCTATTTCCAGGTAGACGATGTAAATACTCCGGTCAAGCGGTGGTAAAAATAAAAACCAGTAAATTTCTTCCTCACCTGCAAAAGCCAAATTTGAAATTCTAAAGCATATTCATTTTTGGATAGAGAGCACTGCCTATGCGAATAATTACAGTGGGAAAGAAGAGATCTCATGGGGTACAATTAATCGTAGATGAGTATATCAGTAAGCTCAAACGCTACTGCCCTATCGAGGATGTTCAAATTCGCTCTAATCCAAAAAATGCCCGGTACCCGAATTTCCAGTATTTCATTTGTCATTTAGCAAAGTCTCGTTTTCCAATCTCATAATCTGTATCTTGTACTTTCAGTGACACGAGGGTTCAAGTTGATGATGAAGACATGGCAGCCATAAATCTTATAACTTCTGATGACTGGGTACACTTTCTTAACAGTATTTGATGTCTCTTTATTTGTTAAAGTCGAGTCCTTTGATTCTCAAATTATGATATGATCAGGAAAGTCATTCCCTTTTTGTTAAATCTTAAATGGTATCAAGAATTACTTTGTGCCATTCAAAAAAACAAAGGAGAATTACTTTGTGAATTTACAATGGATGTTGATACCATCTCTTCTATTATTTAAATTGTTGCTTTGCACCTCTTTAAAAGAAAAGATGGAAAAACTTTAGATGGGGACTCTTAGTTGATGATGCAGCTTACCTTTTCTATCATAGCTTGTCTATTTAGTTGTTAATCCATCTGTGATATTTTCTTTTCAGGTTGTGTTGTTGGATGAACATGGATTAGATGTAGGGTCTAAACAGATGGCTGAGTTGGTTGCAGATGCAGGAAATACTGTATGACCATTCATTTCTGTTTCTAATGCTCAAGAATAAAATCTCATTCTTAGAGAAAATATAAAGAAGGTCCCTGTATATGCAGGGAGCTTCAAGGTTATCATTCTGTATTGGTGGACCTTATGGCCATGGACAACGGATTCGAAAGCGTGCTAATATATCAGTTAGATTATCCTCGATGGTTTTGAATCATCAGATTGCATTGCTCGTGCTAATTGAACAAATCTACAGGTAAGCATTTTTTGTTGTGCAGGCAAATGAATTCTATGTATCAAATATATTCAAGTTGACCAAAATGGATTAATGCTTCTATTATTCACTTGTATTTGCTTTTCAGGTCATGGACTATACTGAAAGGGCAAAATTATCATCATTAATTGATTAAACTGCTCAGAAAGAAAGCAAGTCTTTTTTGCTACAACTGGTGGCTTCCAATTTTGAGAACCTGCATCCGGAAAGCTAGAGCTTTTTTGTTGTCTTCTGTCTAATGGCACTGGATTTACTTGGACAGAGTTGGAGGAAGGTGATGACAGGCAGTTTTTCTCCTCACTATCTTGTATTAGAGATGGTAATTTATACCATTGACCGACAAAAATTAAATAAGTATTCTCATCTTCACAATAAACAGGATGGTGATTTTGATGCAAAAGATTTTACACAGTTCTGTATTCTTTGGTTAATTTTCCTACGATTTGAAAAATGTTGTAATGAAGATGCTTTCATGCTAATAGTAGATCAAAGTTAGTTGCACAACAAGTCTTGTAATGTAGATGAATGTATCAAGAATGATTCTCGGGTGAGTGGAGGTGCCACAAGGTTTTACTTGCAAGTTGACAAATAAATTTGTACAGTTAGCCGTTGTTAAACCCTCCATTGATACAGTTTATCATCAATCATATTGATGTGTTCAATATGTCAAAATAAAAAACAAAAGCTTTTATTATCAAACATAAAATTATTAAAAACAAGTTGTGTAGACAAGTACATGAAATATCAAGAATGACTCACTGGTGCAGTAATTTATTTAGAATGATTCACTGGTGGAGTACATGAAACATCTTGTACTCCTCCAAACATCAGACACAGAAGCAGCAGCTTGAGCTAAGCCGATTTGGTTCGCTGAATGCTTAACAAAATTAAAAGAAATAGAAACAAAATCTCTAGCTAAATTTTGAATATCAGCTATAACCGAACCAACATAGGTAAAATCTTCCTTCCATCTTCTTAAGGCATTCACCCACCACCACTAAACAATCCGTCTCAACTTGGATCACGTCCCGAAAGACTTTACTTGTCATCCAACTTAATTAAACCCACCTGTCGATGGCATTACCTTACCACATGCCGAAGCACCTGTAGAATCTCGAACCAACAAACCCGCTCCAGCAATTTCAGACTGCTGATCAAAACTAGCGTCCACGTTACACTTCAAACTATGCATCTGAGGTTGTGCAAACGCACAGGATGAGGGATTGCAACAACGCTTGAGACTTTCGGAGTTTCCTGCGCATTTGTCCAGTCTGCAAGAACCCTTTTTGCTGCCAAAATATGGCACCAAACCTGATTCCGTATCCACTTGTTTCTACCACACCACATACTCCATAGAACAATAAAAAAGAGCAATCTCCTTCAAAATATATATATATATATATATATATATATATATATATTTATTTATTTGTTGTAACAGTGGAAGTAAGTGTGTAATTTCTGCGTAGTATGCCATGTTTAACATCTCAGATTGAGGTCCATTCCCAACCAAAGCAAAAGCCCATTTTAGCTTAACGGTGTTCACTTTTTTTTGTCTAAGGGAAAAGTAACGGTTTTCTGCAGTAAAAGTGAGAACTCTCACCGAGTGAGAGCTATCCCATCGGAATTTTGTCTTTCGTCGTCCTTACTGAGGGAAAAGTTTTACCTCCTATCTCACTTATCAGATTTTGTAGTAAGGGTAGTATATTATGGTCCGATGTTTGGGAAGATTTGTTTATCGGTGAGACTAGAAACGGCGATGCTTCCAAATTCAAGTTAAAGAGTAACTACTGGAGTAGATTTTGAAGGCTCCTTACTCCGTCTGAGATAGAAATAGCGGCTGCCACCAGCGGTGGTACTTCTATTGGCTTTGAATTCATTCTATGTTCTTTAGTTTTTTTAAATATGTCTGAGAAAGTTTGAAGGGATCAACTGATGGAAAGAACTCTTTTATGTTTTATTTAGCTTCAAAGAAGCTGTGGGTTTTTTAATGTAAAGAAAAGAAAAGAAAAATTTATATATTTGTTGAATGCAATAATAATAACTGTGACGGTTTTTGATTTGATGATGACTGTCTATGAAATGGTCACCATAAGATGATGATAGGGTTGGACTATAGTGGAATAATGTGGCAGTTTAGTTATTTGCGTTAAGTTGGGGGTTTATTTTTATCTATTGACATTATCAGGCAACTTTAGCTGGTGCTGGAGGGAGAAGATAGCAGATTAAGATAATGGCAATGTCTCTGGTAGTTAGTGTACCCAAGTTCAGTTACTTAATGATGAGGTTATCATCATTTCCAGGGAGGACGAACACCACCACCTCCACCAAGTTTGTTTTGAAGCCTTTGTGTTGTGTTCCTCTGCAGCAGCAACTCCAAGAAGAACAGGTTTTGATCAATTCTATAGCTCCTTGTTAATATTGTTATGCTGGTGGGTGGATCAAGTATTTCAAGATCAAATCGTGTCTGGCATTCATAATTACACCAGATTTCTTTGTTGCTTTTGCCGGATTTTTGCAATGTTGAGATAATGTCCTTTCTCCTTCTTTAGGAGAGGGCTGTCCTTTGTCAAGTTTTATCTCAGTTATCGTTGTATTATTTTATGAGGAGATTGATTTTTATCTATGAAAATGTCACTGAGAAAATCTCCTGCATTATGTCATCTTCCTTCTTTAGATCAGGGAATCATTTTAAGCTGGTTGTGTGCATATCTGAGTTATGATTACTTCACTATTATATTTTCATTGATACAACTGTGCGGGAGGATAGGAATGTAACTAAAAAGAACGCATTAGACCATCAGCCCTGCATTAAGATAGGATCACATCAAATTTTTATCTCTATGTAAAGAGTCCTCAAATATGATGGCTTACAACGATGATCTATGAAAGGCTCAATATGTTGTTTTTCACTTTTCTGTGCCTATATGCTAATCCTGTTCTTAATAAGGTCCAGTTGTTTTGTAGGTTGACTCGGTCATCATGTGTGAACCTTGCAATGGAAAAGGATGGTTACTTTGCGATTTATGTAAAGGACAGAAAACCAATGTGAAAACTGAAAGTAAACGTATCTACCGCCGGTGCCCATCTTGCAGAGCTGTAAGTAGTCGAACGATTGTAATATGAATTCCATGGTTCAACCTTGATGTTTACTCCCTCCATTGTTTTCCACCTGATCACTTGAGTTGTTCTTTTCTTTTTCTCCTTTGTATTTAAAAGGCAAAGCATTCGAGTCAGTTCTTGCTGATGGACCCTTGTTAATCTTTTCATGTATTTGTTAGCATATGGTTATGCCATATTTTAGTTCTGCATGTCTGTCATCCTATTGAAATATGTTCAGATGTCTCTAAGGTACATGTGACTTCGGTTGGAAGCCTAGATGTATATGTTAAGATTAAAACAATAACCCTCATTTTTATGTATGAATTTTCTTGCAGATTGGATTTATTTTGTGTCCTAAGTGCAAAGTCTTCAAATGTGTTACCTTCCCAAATTACAGTGACAATGAAGATCCATCCTTGTGAACCTGATGGAGTTTGGTACTGTCAATTGCTTGGCTTGAAGTTCTTCTCGATTGTTTTAAGGGGCCTACTTAAGGTTCCTTTTTTTTTCCCCCATCTATTCCGTCTTTGAAATATTCTTTGAGAAGCCGCCCTCTCCTATATGGTGATAAAATATGTGCCCTGCTAAACTTGACCTGCTGTTCATCTTTATGAAAGCTAAACTGCAGTATAAGTATTAGCAACATTGAATAATTTCCTCTCTCTTTTACTTTAGAAAGATAAGCCTCGATTCAGTGGCTAAGGTTTGGCAGAACCACACATAATTTTGGGCTTCGGGAGAAGACAACAATATCAAACCACTTATTCATTGAGTACACCATTTGCAAAAAACAATTAGAAAAGTAAGCAACTCCAGTTGTAAGAAATATATCTTGAGGCAATGAAAATGTTGAGAGAAATCAAATTCATTTTGCTCCTTGTGCGGTAGTGTATGTTTTTGGATATTATCAAGTACGATTTACTCAAAACTTCTGTATTCATTATGTAGGCAAGCACAATTAAATCATCTATAATTAAATGTTTGGGATTTGAAAATTGCTTGCATGTCCTTTTTGTATTAAACAATTTATAAGTGGAACTATAAGGTTTATTTTTTGAAATGTGAAATGAGATTACCCTTATCTTAAAATTGAAAGTTGTACATCTATGAAGCTTATTTAGGGGTTAGGGTTAGGGTTCTACTAGTGATTGTGTTGCTTGTGGCTCTTCATGTTGCAGAATGGCTAGACTGCTAAATTTTGGAATATTTTTAGTACCAATTTTTTCTTCATGGACTGCAACTGAGAGGGTTGTGATTTTTAATAAGATCTGGAGTACCTCATGGATATGATTAAATCTCTTATCTGTTATTTCATTCATGATTTGAAGTTATCTTAATTATGGAGATTACCATCTTATTTTACTTCTGTAGAAGCCTATAGAACAACGTTCACTTTTGTTTCATTTTTTTACTTCCAGCATATCTCAATGATTTTTCCTTTTTCAAACTATTAAATTAATCGAACAATATTTAAGTTAAGATGTGAAAATGCTGTTGAGATTTTGCTAGGTAGTCAAGTTGAAGAGCTGGGGAATAAGATGGTCTCACAGGCTTTGTTATCTGTGGACCTTTTTTTTTTTTTTATTGAAGCCATGAGTGCTCAGCAAGATGCTGTTATTAGGGGGAAGAAAAAGTTCAGCAGTGTCAATTAGGGCCTAATTGTATCTAGTGTTGACATTTTTATAGGATATTTTCTTTGAATGAAGATTTTGGTTTCAAAATGCCCTTGAAGTTGATGGATATTTAATAATGATCTTTATTTTCTTATCCAAAACATGGTTGTTGAGTAATCTGGTTCTGAATACAACTCAGCATGCATGCCTTGAGGCTCCCTTGCAATATCTTAATTTTCATCCATCTTTCTTATCATTTCCCATACATGTCCATTATTAGCTAATAAAGAAATGCATTTCTGACCCAATACATAGATGCGGGTAAGTAATATTCTTAATATTTGTGGTTTTGTTTAATATTATTGCGACATTCAATCATATAATGGTTAGTTCAATGATTAAGCTAGTTATACACTTTTTGGGATTGGTTTGAGACACATACATACATGATACTGGTTGTTGAATCAGATCTCTTCATATTAATGCAACCTCCCGAGAATCCCAAAGGCCAGGTTATTCATGAGTCTGGAACTCTTGGTAATCTTGGTTGCTATTGTAAGTTGTAACAGAGGAAACTTGAATTATACATTTACTATCATGATTAATTAATTTTAGCTCGCTGATAATCTCTAGCCTCGGTATTAAGCCCAACTGGATACATGGCAATGTTTGCCTGTATGATCACTCATCAAAGGTGTGTCATGTGGGTTCCCCTCTTTTACTGGATCTTATTTGCTCTTATGACTTTCGGTTTATTATTATTATATTTTGCGCACCACCATTTGCATCAGTAAACACCTTTGCTTTTGCAAGATATTTTAGAAGTACTTTAAGGATTTGATGTGTACTCCCCAACATGTTTATGTATTCAAGTATGAAATGAGTGAGTTGCATGTGAATTTAGCATAGTTTAAGACAATTTGTGTTCAAAATGGTGTAAAATACTGTACTTTTTTGTCCTACTCAGGAAAAAGGAAAAATAATTGGCACTCAGTAATTATTCAGTGTCATGTTCATGGCTCTGGTCAAATGCTATCAAAGTGACAATCACCTGGTCCCAGTACTCTCGTTTTGTTGGGTTCCAGTTATTATTGATCTTTAATCTGGGTGTTGCTTCTGCCTTGGTAACACAGGTTGGAGTTTCCAACTTGGGACTAAGGCGTGCTATTGGACCATTACATATGATGAAAGAACTGATAAAAGAAGTTGTGTTGCTAGGTAAATTATTTTTTTGCACAACTTATCATTGAATTTTAGAGTTTGCTTAGTTTGTTATTATCATCACTCCCAAACTCATTTAATTCATGTCAACATCTTCAAAATGACAGAAGACTATCAAGAGACTAAAGAGATTTTGATTACTTTGTTTAGGCTTGTGCAATATATATTCATGATCTCTTTGAATGTTGTTGAGATTGTAATGGCAATGCAGAACAAGCAAGAAGAAATAAAAGGCACAGTAACAGAATGCTTGGGAGTAAAGATGCTGCTTTCTGCTTCACAAATTGTAAACAACTTAATTATTTAACTCTCTCTGTTTGTCATACACGGCCTCATTAAAAAAGGAAAAAATGGAAATGACAAGTGAAATGAGGTCAAGGGAATACAAAATTAGAAGAGATGGACTATCTATCTCATCTGCACATGGGGCTTTGAGGATGGTGAGAGGGAGTTTGGTGTTTAGAAGAGCAATGTCCCAATCCCACAATGTCCTGCATGAAGTAGGCGTCTTTGTTTTCCTCAACTAGCTTCAAGATGCTCTCAAAAACACTTACTTCACAAGGGATTCTGAGAACACCGGTCTGCTGAAACCCGAATTCTTCTTCAGCTTCTCTCAATAAGAAGTGAAATGCAGGGTGGCCCAGATACTCCGTTGGGATTATGAATCTCTTGAGCTCTTCTCCAACACAAATGGCCAGGTATCCCTTGGGGACTGCGTTGCTTGAGGTTGAGGCCGAGGAGGTATCCGATAAAGAGAGTGTCCTTTTCAGAAACTTGATGCTTTTAGTGGTTCCGTTGTTGGGGTGGGTGCTGGCTTTGGCTTTCGATGAGTTTGCCAGATTTCTCCATTTCTTCAGGATCTGTTGAAGCCTAACAATTTCTCTGATCTTGTTAGACTTCTTGGAATCCATTGTTTCTTCCTTCACTTGCTCTGCACACCACCGTTTTAAGTTTGGTACTGCCTCCTGTCCTCCAGATATGGATTGCTTTCAACTTATAGCCTTCAAGAGCCTTGGCTTGGAATTCTGATATTTATTACTTTATTCCACAAAAGGCTATTTTTCATATCGTACTCTCTCGAAAAATGTATAGTAATATAAACCAACATATAAATCACCACTACATTGAAGCCGGCATCCACGCTAAATCGCTATTCCTTTTTATTATTTTCTTTGTTCCTAAAGCAGCAGTTTTTAATTAAAAAATATAAATTAGGGAGGCTAATATAAATTAAAGACATTTTATGTACTACAAAATATTTAATAGCCCTTACACTTTCAAAAGAAAAGAAAAACCCTTTATTTTTAATAGGGTTGAGCATGAGTCCCGATCCGTTAGGGATATTCGCTAATCCGACCCGCGCAGGGATGATTTTTCCCGACCCGTTGGGTAATGGGGCGGGGACGGGTTTGAAAAATAAAACCCGCTGCCTCGAACCCGCCCCGTTCAATAGCATTTTTTGTAATTTTAGTTATACGTTAAATCTAGATATATATTTGTGTGATTTCTGCTCTTCACGTTGCTCTTGCCTTTAACTTATAGATTATTTTGTTGTTGCAAATTAGCTAATATCTATCTAGATTATTTTTTTTATTTTTTTGTTATTTTCTAAGACATTAATATCTGTTTAAATTTTTTATTTCTTTATGTGATTTACATTTTCTTTAAATTTATGCTCCGATAATTTGTTTAAATATGTTTGCTCTGTCTGCTGTTATTTAGATACTGCATTGTTTATGAGTTGGATTTCTTATTTTTTGTGTTTTACTTTTATTGTTTGATGAAATGAATTTCTTAATTGTTACTATTTTTTTTATTAAAATTGATTTATTATGATTAACTTGATATGTATTATGAGTTTAGTTTATTTTTTAAATAAAAAAGCCCGTGGATAAACCCGCAGATTACCCGATCCGCCCCGTGGCTCGAAAAACCCAACCCACAACGGCACGGGGCTGGGATGGATTTTAAGGAACCCGCCCCGTGCTCAATCCTAATTTTTAAGTTACACTTGCTAAATCTGTAACCGTGTTTAAAGCACTGCTTTTCGCATTATGATAATTTTTTTTTCAGCCAAAAAAAAAAGGCTAAAAAAAACCGATTTCAGTTGGTTAATCTAATATTTTAATGGTTTAGGATTGATGATTTCGGATTTAATTTTTAAATTTTAGCGTATGAATATATGAAGAAATTAATATAATATGAGATTAATCATATAAATTAAC
>CATIWJ010318135.1:0-27467 GCA_949640765.1 Croton laevigatus
ATAAGTGAAGACTCTAATGTTTTCATTACACCGTCAAAATGGTCAATAAAGAGACATTAAATTTAAGCTTTTGTGCTCAATTTGTTGGAGGACAGGAATGAAAAACAAATCAGAAAACAGAGTATTCAGTGAATCAATCAACTACAACAATTCTTTCGTCGCACCGGAGAATAGCTATCCTCCAGAGATAACATTTTTTGATCTTAGCACGATTGTTTCTGCCACTAACAACTTCTCTCCAGCCAATAAACTAGGCCGGGGTGGTTTTGGTACAGTGTATAAGGTGGAGTCTCTGTACAAAAGTTGTTTTTTTTTTTTTAGCACCATGTTTCAATGCGTATGTGCTTTCAGTGTTAAAATCTAGGTTCACGTTGATTTTAAAAAGAAAAATTGACAGTTTCAAACATAATAACAGGGTCATCTATCTGATGGACAAGAGGTAGCTATAAAACGACTAGCTAAAAATTCACTGCAAGGAGTAGAGGAATTTAAAAATGAAGTAATGCTGATTGCGAAACTGCAACATAGGAATCTTGTTAAACTTCTTGGATTCTGCGTTCAAGGAGGAGAACAAATATTAATCTATGAATATTTGCCAAATAAAAGCTTGGATTCATTCCTTTTTGGTGAGTATTTTCATGCATCCATTTCTCAATATTGAACTGAGCCTTTAATTCTAAATTATAAAATCATGCTGTAGATCAAACAAAAAGTGCAGAGCTAGATTGGAAAAAACGCTACAATATCATTACAGGGTTGGCTCGGGGAATCTTGTATCTGCATCAGGATTCAAGAACGAGGATTATACATAGAGATTTAAAAAGCAGCAATATTTTATTAGATGCGGAGATGAATCCAAAAATTTCAGATTTCGGCATAGCTAGGATATTCATGTCAGATCAAATTCAAGATATGACAAAAAAGATTGTTGGAACCTAGTAAGTATAAGACGTTACGATACTGGACCAGTAGAAATACCAGGTACTCTACTTTTAAGAGTTGTTTTATTGCATTGGCTATATGTCACCGGAGTATGCAGCGTTAGGGAAGTTTTCAGTAAAGTCTGATGTATTCAGTTTTGGAGTGATATTGTTGGAAATTATAACTGGGAGGAAAAGCAATGACTTTGTGCCAGAGGAATCTTCTTTCAGCTTGATAGGACATGTAAGTGATACAAACTCTTCAAATACTCAAAACTTCATACTAATTTATATGAATTATTCTTCAGGTGTAGGAGTTATGGAAAGAAGATAAGGTACTGAAGATGGTAGATCCAACACTTGAAGGGTCATATTCTCCTCATGAAATTTTGAGATGCATTCAAATTGGACTGTTATGTGTTCAAGAAAGGGCTACCAACAGACCAACAATGTTGGAAGTTGCTCTAATGTTGGGCAGCGAAACAGCACTTCTTAGTCCAAAACAACCTGCATTTCTTTTCAGAGAATTTCACAGCAACATCAACTCTTTCGGAGCAGGGAATGAAGGGCCAAGTTCTTTGAATGAGGTTACAATCACTACTTTGGCTGGTCGCTAAAGATGTGGAGAATCACCATTAGACTGTAAAGTTTAGTTACAGGGATAATTTCTATTAGGTTTTGAATCAAAATGGTGCGAGCAATTTCATAGAACAATTTGTAGGAAATTCAGCAAAACATAGTTACGCGAAACCAGACTTTTAATGTACTGATTCAAATTACAATTTCTTTTCATTAGGGTTCTGGCTAATTGGGTTTCTAAACTTTCGTCTCAACGATCCTAAATTCCCAATAGAAATAGCAGAGGGATTCTACTAGCAACATGCAGAGATAAGGAAATATGAATAAAGAGATTGGAATTGACAAAGAATACCTGAACATTTGTCTCAATTTATCATAAGCAAAAATAATCAGAACCTGAACATGAAAAATCAGTACAAGTCTAAAAATCAGTTAGAAAAGGGGTTTCTACCACTCCAAAAGAATCATACTTGCACCACTACCTTTTTCCTCCTTACTAGGCCCGTCCAGTAAACATAACTACAATCTTTAATCCATAGTTTTTTTTTAAGAGCAAAATCCTTTGTTTTTTTTAAGATATCTTTAACCTTTTTCATTTGCACGCAATTATTATGAGACATAATTTGTGGTTTATATCAGGAAAAAACATTGCATTACCAGATAATTCAGAATTTCTCAATGTAAATTTGCATAGTTTCTTGTTTATTTTTGTTTGTAGAAAGGGAATATGGACCAACATAATTGTTGCATACCTGCAAGAGTTTCATGTTATTGCCATTTTATTATTTCAGCATTTGAAAATTTCAGCTTGTACAGACCCACATCTAAAGTTTAATATCTGAGATAATAATCCACCACACAAATACCTTGTTACTTTGACAAAAAAAAAAAAATATTACCAAAAACCATAGTGCCAAATTCTCTCCCTCAAGTAATAAGTACCTCTTAATAGAGATGTAACAATCAATGGTGTATCTCAAATTCCCCTTTTTGTCTACTCTGTTCTCTACCAACTAATCACATCCGATCCAATCGTCCCAGAAACAGAAACAGTGGTTCACTACTGTTACACTCTAAAAAACTCCGAAAAATGTGGCAACTGCAAAAACAAGAAATAGAACTCCACCCAAGTACCCAACCTGAATCAATCAGCAACGCAGAGTGAGTTGCATGCTAAACATAAAATAGGCTGTAATGCTGCCTACAGTACAAAAGTATTTTAGAAAAGAAAAAGAACTACTCAGCACGGGTCTTCTTACCAGTTTTTCTGAAATGTAGTTGGCAAGAAAAGCTCCTCCGAGAATTGCAAGAGATGTTGCAACCAGATGTCCGGCAATGGCTCCAGTTGCCACTCCCCATGGAGACTGTAAAAGCAGGTTAAAACATGTAATTTTGGTTTCAAGAATGTTTCGGTAAATGAGAATAAAATAGGGGCATGAATTATCAAAATTTCATGAATTAAAACCTGCGCAGCACCAAGAGCAATTGTAGCAAGCATTGAGCGATCTCCCCATTCCTGCAACCAATTAAGTTTCAATGTGGACTATTCAATAGCTGTTCGTATTAAATTCATCAAGAAGAATAAGAAGAAAAAGGCATTATCATTTGTTCTTAAACTTGATAATTGAAACAATTACAAAACGATGCTTACAGCAAAGAATACAAGACTGAAGGACTTTGAGACAATCTCAAATGGACTCGTGAGCCTTTTTGATACCTGAGAACATAAAGGATTGGGCATTACAACATTCACAGAGCACTCGTGCAAAAAGACCACAAACCACACAATGTAAATATAATAAAATCATTGCAGTGTGTTTCGCTACACGGTAATTCATACCTCGAGAACTACAACCTGTAAAGTAAAAATCATTTATATACATAACATTAACAAAAGGCATGGAGGCTAGAGAATTACTTTTTCTTTCACAAGTACTTTCGCTTCAGCATATTCATCAAGCTCAGGGCTGCCCTTGTCACCGCTTTTAGTGTCATCTGATGGAAGATCCCATGCATCTTTTATTGATTTCAGTCCAAAGAACATTAGGAGAGTTACAGCCGCATATTCTCCAATTGGAAGGGCTGTTCACATATCAAGAAAATTAGACAAAAAATCAAGAATCCAGTTCAGCATGAATCAGGGTATAGCATATTTAACCATCTGGTCAGGAAGAACTAATATCAATAATGTGTGTCCAGGTTCAATGCATCTTATATTGTAGATCAATGTCAACAAGAACCTTCTAAACTGTTCAGTGATAGATGACACTTCATTTTATTGAAAAGACAGGTTGTCGATATATTTTTTGTCACCACAAGACTCAACTAAACACAGGAAAAAGGATTCTTGAAGCTGAACTCATGGGATAAATATTAAATTTATGCACTCAATTAAAATCTTTACGTATTTTCCCAACATCCACTCTATGAACAGAATAGAGAAAAGTACTCCCAATTCCCTAGCTTTTTCACTAACTTACTCTCAAGTTGGTTTGAAAACTGTATTATAAGTCCAAAGATTTCAGGCCATCCAACTCATAATCCTTCCATAATTTTTTGAGCCAAATTGTTCTTAATGATAGACAAAAGTCCATACTGCCTTTTAGAAATATTCAACCCATTTTTGTTGACTTTCACTCTCTACTCATGGCAATTTGGGTAAGAATGAATGGAAGGACTTTTGAGTTTGAAGGTCCAAAATCTTTGGATAGCTTTCTGGGAATGTTAAATAAAGTATATAGGGTCGGCCATGTGTCTCACTGAAACCACTATAAAGCATATAAACAACCCTGGTCATGGCGAAAGAATCAGCAACTATAACTTACTTGTTTGGAACTGAGCAGGAACGGAGTGAAATATGCGTCCAATAACGACTGACAAGATTGTCATGAGCGAAAGAGCAGCCATTGATCCAAGAAGAACCTTGTCAAAGATTTAATACATAGTCAAAACAAATATATCACTACATTTTCTACATTATCAACATAACCATTCTGTCTGAAAAAAAAAAAGTGTTCTCGTTTTCACTGCTGCCAAAAAAATGGTGTTCTTGAAAACTGTCAACCTGAAGTTTAAATCTATTCTAAAGAACAATAAATTCAATGTTTTGCACTAGATTCTACATGGATGTCCTCACTCCTATTACTTCTCCAATTTAGAACCAACAAATAGAAAAACCAGATATTGAAACATTTGAAAAGATAAAAAATCTATAAAGAGATTCTTCTGCACAACTTTGAATATGACTGATCAAGGAGATGCTCAAGAAAAGATCCAAATCATTCGCTCAATCAGCCCATTCCCCTCAATGTATATATACTTCACAGCCACATCCATGAGGACCTTTCTGGCATTCAGTATGCAAAGATGCAGAAGGAAAATGGGATCGATTAATGAGATACCAAGTAAAACATAACAAATCCAAATCTTTAACCATTTTTTCAATGTCTGAACCTTCATTCAGCTTTGTCAATCACAGTGTAACTCTGTCAATTTCAGCCAGGCTTCTGGCCTTACAACAAAAACAAGTCGTTTGGTCATAATGTTGAAATTGACGATAGTGGTACCTCTAATATTTAACGATGAAAATCAAGGCTAATCAATATACATTTATTGGCCCATAATTTTTGGCGCAAGCTAATTCGCTTTTGTATATTTCAGATTTAATCCTAAAGTAGAATGCTACATGCTATAACCTCATTGAAGAAATCTAATTAAAAAAGAGAACTTAGCATAGAGAACAGAACGATATAACAAATAAAGAACATAAACAACCAATTAAGCGAAATGAAGAAGAAAAATGAAGAAGAGAGATCAGAGGGAAACATACCAATCCTTTCTTATATTGCATAGCCAACAGTGCCGCAATGAAAAATGTCTGGTCAATGTATGAAAAAGTTAATTTTAGGCTCAGCATATTATGTAGAAAAATAATGGTTATGTATTGAAGGTGAGTGTGATAACCGTCTCCAACAAAATATTCTAAATAGCTTTCCATAATTAACTAGGACAAAGAAGAATGAATCAAAGATATTAGAACTCCAAACAATATTATCTTATGAGCTTATTACAGGACTACTTGTTTGTTTTCTGTAAAATTTGTAAGAACAAAATAATAGTTACTTCCACCAAGAATTCAAGTTATCATCTTTCTTGTGTATGAGCAATTGATTTTGTCCAGATCTTTCTAAAGGTAACCTAAAAACTTATTGTAACTACGTTTAAGATTGTGGTCATTGCACTTCACTGTTATTTATTATTAACCACCAGCTGTTGCTGCTGACTTGCATTTTTTTTAAGCTCATTTGCCATTAAATTTGAAAAAGTCATCGGATGGAAAACTACTTCCGCCAGCCCTAAATTTGTAAATATTTTCCGAAAATTGATATGCAGGAAAATTGCCTTCACACCCTTTAGTGCATGTAGTACTAAGCACAATGCAGATGTTCCCTTAAAATGTTGGATGGATAGAATTTATTAGATCAGATGCTATACTTATACGCAGCAACTAAGTCTAGAAATTATATAAAGTTTTTGTAGCATAATTTTTTGGAATGAACGTGTCCTTCGGACGAATACACATGGTAATCTAGACAATAGATACCGTATTACATTTTTCATGACAAACCGGCAATTCTCAAACATGGTAATCTAGACAATAGATACCACGTTACATTTGTCATGACAAACCGGCAATTTTCATTAGAGGGAGAGTGAGAAAAGAACAAAAAGAAAATAACTCTGGACAACAAACTTCTATGAAGATAACAAGGTAAAATGAATTAATTGAAATTATCAAACTTCAAATAAGAGATGAGACAATAAATGAACAATTCCATATAGCAAGCTAATTACCTTGTCACCAATTTCAGAAACAAATATCAACGTGAACGCAGCAGTTAATCCCGACTTTGCAATTGCTGCAACGATTGCTGATGGACCACCTTTCACAAAGGCAATCAGTGAAAATGCTAAAGCACATCCAAGTAGCACAATAGCTACAGACAAAGGATAAGGAATTTTGCTGGGAGGTTTGACACTGAAAATCATCAAAGAAACTTAGATGAGACCATATTGGAAAACACACTGATTAGATGATTTGAAAGATCATGTGATGTAAAAGAAAAATTAATAAAGGCTATTTTTCAAGCATATTGACCAAAAACACAACTATGAGTTTTGATTTTTAATATGTAAACAAACTAATTGAGCAAATCTTTTTTTTCTTTTAACATCTACCAATTACTTACTAAAATTAATGCCATCTTTTTCATGGTGAAAGAAATAGCAGAAACTCAAACATAGTTTCTTCATTATTTCAAATGAAACTAAATTTTTTTTATTGATTACTTCTTTCATTCACAATAAACAATAATTATCAAAGTCACATCAGAAGAAACAGCAACATTGAATTTAAAAGCTTTGGACACGCAAATATGTATTCCCATAATGTTAATAGAATATCATTTCAAGTCACTCACATCTCTGATGAACTCTCGCTGGATTGTCCACTAACAAAACTTTTCTGGTTGTCTTGCTCTTCCCCACCTTCATAAGCCCCTGATCCAACACTAACATTTGATGCATTTACTTTTAGTGTACCAAATGAAGACTTCAACCTTGAGATTTCCCTGTATTTTACTGGAAACACAATAGCAAAACTTTAAGCACTTACTCATTTTAGCTGGCAATAGACATCGTCTTAATGCATCTACTTGACGCAATAAAATGAAATGATGATATATTTCAATAAAATCAGCACACTGCAATGGGATGATAACTCAAGTAAACTCAATTATAACAATATAATGCAGTATTAGATTCAATTTATTTGACAACAACCACATTAGCGATCATTGCTTGGTCTGGAGAGCGCTAAACAAAAGAAAATGTTCCCTCAACATTATAGTCCCTTGTCATAAAACAGTCTAGATTATAAAACATCAGTAAATTTTATCGTTTAAATGTTGCTCCTTTAACTTCAAATCAGTCGTCATTTATCCACTCCTTTAATTATAACAAACGCCAAAAGAGAACTAGCAACTATAATCCACCGTTCTAAATGAACCCAATAGCAGATGAAAGAAATTCATAAATTCTATCCCTACATAATCCTTGACAAGGTCAACGAGTTTTCTTCACCAGGTGGTCGAATTCCCCATATACTCTTAAAACTTCAGTAAAGAAAAGAACTTTCAATCATTATCATGATTGATGGTAATTCAATTAAAATTCAATACAAAGAATTCAGTTCCTAATCTTGAAATGAACTGCAAACTGTAAAAAGAACAGATATAAATGGAGAAAATAGAGATTAATAGAGTACTGACGTGTAGGAGAAATGGGTTTTCTACATATGCTGGCAAAACATGGTAACGAGTCCACCAAACCCAATAAGGGAGGCTTCCCTCTTGAAATGGATGGTGTTCTTTGAAGATTCAACCCCTGCATAGTGTTTTTCTACTTTCTTTCCTCTTCTTTTTCTGGGTTCTCAGAAACTGAGTTCCCAATTCATTTTAAGTCGTGAAATCCAATGGATTTTGTTGTTCGGATTGAATGGTGGAACTCCGATGCTAGCACTGCAACTCAAGTACTCTGAGTTCTGCTGCTGAAAATTTTTGTTGCAGGAGGGACTCGCTGGGGATGCCACGTGTTAATGGTGATAAACTGGATCATATTCAACGACGACGTATGCTTTGCAGCCGTTGGAGAGTAAACAGAAGTTAAACTTGTTGTTGAACTTCCAGACGAACTCCTTTACTTTGTGGCGTAATTAATTTTTGGTGGCCAGGTAAACATTTTTTGGCAACTAGATTGTAAATTGATGCTAGTAATTTTTCCCCATCGAGAGTTTCTCGATTTGAGATTTTGCTATTCTATCTTTTTAAAATCACTACTTAGATTGTTTGCAATAATTTTCAAGATTAATAGCAATGGTTGGCAATTTGTTGAGATTTGAGTATGTGATATAAATTAGAAAGAAAATAATTTGTAATCAGATATAATTTATAATATGTAGAGTTAAATTTTGTAAATAAAAATTCTCTAATTTTTATTTCGCAGATAATTCTTTAATGATTTTGAAAAGGAAAAAATAGCAAAAACTCAAATTGAGAAACTCTCAATTTCAAAAGCTAAAGCGAAGCCCTTTTTATCATAATTGAACCTTAAACTTGTTTTAAGCCTATTATAGAACAAGATATTTATCCCTAATTGCATTATAAATTGATTGTAAACTCCTTGTAATTATTTTTATCGTAGGTTTAAATTTGGCAAATAATAGACATTTTATAAACTATTATAAGTTGTCATCAATTACTTAATGTGTAATACACACCCACAAGTTTTCGACTGTAAAGTCTTTCTATTTTTTTCACAAAGTGGCATTTTCCACAATTGCTCCCCTGTTCGATTCATTTAGAGAAAGAGGAGATTAGAGTGTGTGCGCGGTCACGTGCATGTGGCCTGCAGTGTGCATATTTATATTGAATGCCAATATCATCTTGCCATCATAGGCGAAATGAAAAAACTTCTCAACTTAGGAGGTCGGGTTTCAACTTGTATACATAATACAATCTTCATATTCGTTTTTGCCTAATCAATTACAAATTGATGATCATCGATGAGTGAAGATTACTTTTCACAAAAAATTGTGCTAGATTTGGAGAGAAAAGCATAGTTTAGGTGAGGAATTGTCATCACTTAGTTAAGGATTTCAATATCTCAATCATTAAGGGCATAATAGTTATAACACCTCATTGTCCGTGTGTTGTTTTCTAGAAATTAATAAAAAAATTCACAAGATCATCACCTAAACTTGTTACCACTCATGATGAGATGAGGTTTATCTTCTACGAAGCCAAAAATAGACGGACATTGAGGAGGTGAGGACAATGGTTAGTGGTGGGTGAATGGGGAAAATAAGGTGACAACTGAGAAAACTAGCAAAAGAATGAAAGAAGAAAGGAGGAGAAAAAAGAAAGAAAGATGGTTGCTAGTAACGAGAGAAAGAGAAGAACAAGAAGATATAAATGTCATTTCTTCTTCCTAGTGCATATACTATGATACGTTGATATTTATTTGTTAAATGTTGTAGTCGTTTATTATTGGCTTGGTTCATAAGTGATTTCATTAATTCAATCTAAATAAATTTTTTCTAGAACTGTTTGACTCTTTACTTAAATTTTTTTTTCATCATAAATTTAGTTTTATGGACATTTAATAGATAGATAATAGCTTTTTTCTAATGTAGTTTTTAATATTTTTAAAACAACACCAACTAAAAAAAGTTATTCACTTATTTGAAAAATGATAACAATTGAAAGAAATAAGTGACGGCCTAAGGCGCTTACGCTTTAAACTTTTTGCTTAGTTTTGTCCTCAAATTACTGTAATACTGGAAATTTATAACAGATATCAAATTTTATTGATTTTTAGTTTGGATAAATAGTATGATGAACAACCAATTTAAATTAATACTCTCTCCATTCAATGTATTTAGTAAAAAAATTTTAAATTTAGTGTTCAATTTACATGGAGAAATTTCCATTGAAGGAAAATAGAAATGAGTAAAAGTATTATAATGTACTTAGTGAAATTTAATATTAGGACATTAACCATAAACCATAAAATCAAGTTTATTTCTCCATTAACTCTACGATAAGAATGCTAAAGACATAAGGGGAATCAACGTCATTTTGTTGGTATAGGGGAAAATTGAAATTCGGGTTAGAGTTAGTCGTTGGTCAAGCTTCATACTGGCCGAACGTTGCTTGGATTTGAGGGTTAGGATAGAATGGTGGTCCTACCATTTGCTTTTCAGCTGGTGAGTTAAAGGGAAAAACGGGGCCTTGGAGAAAGCTTGGACTTACATGTGTTGGGTACCATGGTGGCAACGGGTAACTTGGCTTGGGGGAAAAGTTAGGGTTAGGTGGGAGGAAAGGTGGTAACATGTGGCTTGGTGTGGGGGACGAGTAAGGTGATTGGAGCGCTGGCAAGCCAGGGGTTGGTGGATTGATTTGGTTATTTGCTAGGCCGGCTTGAAGGGTCATTGGCACTGGCTATGAAATGGGTAAACTGGGTTGATCAGGTATAGACATTTTCTCGGAGGAAAGGATGAGGAGGGAATTTCTACGTGGCTGAGATAAATTCCAGTCGAAATTAATGTTTTTGGGTAAAGTGTTGGATTTTCGGCTCAGTTGGGGTTCAAAACAAGCTCACTGCACCGATATTGTCGTCATAATTAATGAAGATAATAAATGAGGTAATCAATCTAATTAATGAGGGTTAAGTTCCTCTATTTATACAAAAGTTAGTGGAATGTATCTTTGGGCCTATTTTGAATGCTAATTGGGCCTTGAGGTCCTATTACAAATTATGGGCTAACAAGATTGAACATTAATCATTGCCAAAACTTGGAATTGAGTTGATGAGTCGGGTCATGTTGGCTCAGGTTAGTATTTTATGCATTTCACTACTTAGTAGGTCTGACAAAGGCTAACACAACCCGATAATTCAACATAAATCCAACATGAAAATGATGGGTTATTGTTGAGATTTTCAACCAATTTATTTAAATGGGTCAATCCGAATCCGGCCTGAAATTAAATGGATTATATTCACGTTGAAAATTTCAACCCGAAAATAACATGTCTAACTCGATTACAACCCGACATAAAAAAAGACCTGAAAATGACATGTCTAACACGATTACAATTAACCTATCTAAACTACATGTCTAACCTGAAAAATGACACGAATCCAATCTGATTGCCAGCCCTACTAATTAGAGAAAATTTTTAAATTTTTTATTCAATTTCCATAGAAAATATTTAATTTAGGTAAAATATAAATGCATGATTTATGTGTAAAATTATTATAATACCCTAACCAAATTAGCCATAATATATTAATTGAAAATCTCAAAGTGTAATTAGTCTTGATTAGTGCCTGATGAATGTCTTTTATAGGGAGTCCAAGGCAATGAAATTCTGAAAACTCCGCGTCCAATAGGATTTAACGGGTCCCCTTAAATCTCGGAGCCCAAGAGGCCCCTAATTCTCAAGGTCTAGCAACCTAGCTTAGTAAGAAAGTTGAGACACGAGCGACTTTCCCTTAGGTTAAGGAAGGCCACCTTACCCTAGGCCCAGGTGAGAGCAACCTCCTTTCAAACCGAGTGTGAAGCAACCATATACTTTATGGGATCTCAAGCTTAGAGGAGGCTTTCAAACCGAGTGTAAACCAAACGGATTCTTGTTGTTTCGATTTTCCAGTGGCAACAATTCAGATCTTTAACCTAATGTTTAACGGCCTTCTGGTGGTCTAATAGCGATTCTTAGGGTATCGGACGATTCACCAGTATAAGATCTTTCAACTGGTACACTTCGATCTCCAATCGAATGCATCTGGTAAAGGAGTGGCGATGGCAAAGCCCTAGCTCGGTCTTCTTATTCGGCTATCTCTGTAATTTTGGTTTTCTTCTTTTTTTTTTTAAGAATAAACAACAAAGCTTCCAAAAATAAAAATGATCTTTTTTTAACATTTAGCCTTATCTCTGTTTTTGAAAAATAAGACAAAATTGTATTTTATCCTATATATTCTCCAATTTTTTTTATAAGAGATAAACAAAAAATATATAATTGAAATAATTAATTTTTTAAAAAATAATTAATATAGTTAAATTTTTATACAATTGCACAAATATTTTTTAAAAAATAAAGAGTAGAAGTGAGATAAATTATTATACTATTAGTTACACTTTTAATTCATGAGCTAAAAAATTAATACTCTTTTTTAAAGAAAATTCATTGAATCTCTCATTTTTGGCACCACTAATTGCACGTGAGTCTCACGTTCTGGCGTGAATGTGGACATACCCCCACTTCTCCTTATCTATCTTCTATTCAATCCAACCGCTAACGTGCAGCCGTGGACCCCTCCAACTGCACATGCAAAAGCACCCATTTCACATCAATTCGGACAACCTAGATTATTATTATTACTGTATTATTTTAATCAAAATTATTAATTACTATTATTAATAAGTCATTAACGAAACTTAGTAGTAAATAAAAATATGGCATCTGAGGTGCGACTATAAAACGGATTGAAGTATCACAAGATCATCGCCGCCACGTGCGGTGTCGGAGGTCAAAGATTGAGAAGATTTTTTTTTAAAAACAATAATTGTGGAAAATAATAATAATAGTTTCCACTTGGCTATCATTGATTGGTTCTAATGATGTGTGCTTTGAACCTTATTGGGAGAGGCAAATTGTAAAGAACAGGCCCTATGTTTGTTGCGTAAGCGGCCCGCCCCCACCCCACTCGCCTTTTATTTAATCGGTCTAAAGACTATTTGTCTTTCTGTTCCTATAATGCCCTTGTTTTACCTTGTATTTGCATTTATATGCACCTCGTTATGCCAACCAATCATATAAAAATATTTCAAACTTTTACCGAATTTTTAATAATATTCAAAATTTAATTTTATCTGAATCATACCCAATTTAAAAATATCAGTCTTAATATCATTCAAATTTTGAATTTTAGACCAAATTAAAAGAAAAATTTAACCTAAACTCTTCTCTTATTTCATTTTGGCCTGTGAACTTCTGATTCATTTCTATTTAGGTCTTTCTGACCCATTTTCTTTAGATAAAAGGCTCCTAAACTTAATTTATCTTTTCAATTTAGTTTAATAGTTTAATTAATTAATTAAATTGAGATTATTTTGACAATTAAGTATTTTAAACACCTAAATAAATTATAAGGACACTACAATTAAGTCCAAAATATTGTAAACATTTATTAAATAATTTTAATTTGGTATAAAAATATTTAGAGACCTAAATATTTAATATTTGGACATTTTACTAATGATAATTAACAAAGGATTTAATTTAATAATTATTGATAAGAACTCAAAAATTTAAATAGAAAATAAATGGGAATAGTTAAACAAAAAGAAGTTAGACAACGAATTAAAGGACAGTAATTTTATAATTTTGAAATTGGACGATGTTAGGACAGTATGAGAAAAAGGAAGATTAATCGAAACTCAAGGAGAAATAAGTCTAATACTTTAACCAGATTTAATTATTGATACATTAACTCTGAAAAATATGTGTTTTAAATGATTTTATGCTGTTGAATTCTTTAAATGATTATTTGATATTTTGATGAAGATTTGGTGAATAAGATTTTATAGGCCAAATCATACATGTGGTTTTTGGCAAAAATAATATTTTTAATAAACCAGTGATTAAAAGTGCTTTCTTAAAATAAAACAACCGTATTAATCGAATTATTTTAAGAAAGCACTTCTGAAATAATTTAGTCTAAATTCAAATTTTTTGTATTATTGAAACTAACATTTTCGAATTGGGTACAATTCAGACAAAGTTAAATTTTGGGTATTGTTAAGAATTCGGTGAAAGTTAAGAGTATTTTTATATGATTGGCCTCGTTATGCCACTGTTCGAGTTCGACCCTTTTAACCGATCCACTCTTCAGTACATAAATAATTAATTTTTCTATAAAAAAAATATATCAATTGACCCAAAAGCAAATACTAATTCCGTTCTTAAAAAATAAAAACTTTTACTGTTTGTGAGATATTTGCTCTCTCTTTTTATTTCAAAAACGCCCTTAAAGTAAAAAAGAAGAGGATATTATGCAGAATTTGTCTGCATGTGTTGGCGTAAATTCCATCAAAAAGACCAGGCGATGCGTTGGGGAGGCAGGAAACATCTTGTTTTCTTTGCTTTTTTTTTCTCTGCGACATGAAAAGAGGCGAGAGTTTATTTATTGAAAGAGGGAAAATTTAAAAATGTTATGCACCCAAAAAATTTAACTAGTTTTCCACCAAACCTAAAATTTTTGAAACTTTTAAAAATGATTGTTTTCAAATTAGAAAAGGATTTTAACATAGATACACTATGAAATAAAAACTGTAAACACAATGAATGGGGAGGAACTTGAAGATGATGCAATCCCAACTAGTAGAATGAACAAAATGAAACATTTTTTGATGACAACTTCAACTCTAATGCAAGCATTTGTAATCCATAAACTTATAGAATGTCGCCGGGCCATGAAATAATCTCAAAAATTGCGGTCAAATTTTCCATATCTAGCGTCTTATTTTAAGATCATGGCAAAGGGGAAGAGTAGTGATTCAAATTCAGATCCAAAGTTGAAACCAGGGGAAGGAAAATGAGACATGTAGATCAAGTTGCTTTAAAGGTCATTGCTCTATCTAGAAGGCAATCAGTGAAATGTATTGCTGTTAAGTTGGGTGTATCCCCATCAATTGTTTGCAAGTGGATCCAGAGAGGAGAAATTAATGCTCTTTCCAATGCAATTAATCCTTTGCTTAGGAAAAAAAATAGAATTGTTAGAGTCAATTTTTACCTTTCAATGTTTGATCAAGGTACATTATTTAATTATCCTTGTTTTATTGGAATGTACAATATTATTCTCATTGATGAGAAAAACATGTGTAAAGAAACACAAAAGTATTACCAATTGTTTGATGAAGATGAATCTTTAAGAGTTTGTCAAAGTAAGAAATTCATACAAAAAATTATGTACTTTATTGCAGCAACAAGGCCTAGGATTGATGCCAACAAGACCTAGGATTGATGCTAACGAGACTGTATATTTAATGGTGAAATAGGAATTTGGCAATTTGCAGTTATTGAACCATACAAAAAATAAAAAAATAAAGATACTGGAACTATGGTCACTAAGCCCTTGGCGTCAGTGACTAAAAATGTTGTTAGATTAATTATTTTGGTAAAATTGCTTCCTGCTATTAAGGAAAAATGGCCCAATAAATCATAAATGCACCCATTTTTATTCAATAAGATAATGTTATACCTCATATCTCTATCAATGATGTCTTCTTCAGTCAGACAGTTAAGAATTTAAGAATGAATATCAAGCTTGTGTGTCAACCTTCAAATAGTCCGGATTTGAATGTACTTGACTTATGTTTTTTTCAGGGCAATTGATGCCTTTAAGAGCAAAGAGACATTCTCATCTCTTGATTGCTTATTTCTGCTGTAACTAATGCCTATGCAACATTTACTCTTATTGCAATGAATAATATTTTTCTTTATTTAAAATGTTTTATAAGTCTGATATTGAAATGTAAGGGTGGAAACAATTAGGACAGACCACACAAGAAGAAGGACAAATTAATTGTATCAAATATGCTCCCAACTGTTATGTCCATGGAAGGAATGATTGTCAAGGATGCTGCTCTTCACAATGTTGTAGTGCCCCAGGTAGAGAGAGTTGATAATCTCCTTCTCCTTCAATTTCTCATCTTTTTTTCCTTTCAAGCAAACAATTTCATCTCTGATCATTCTATATATCAATCTTGCATAAGGTAAATAAACATGATTTTTCCTCTCTTCATAATTATCCTCTACCATAACATTTGTAGTGCGTACAATATTCTTTAATATAATGGTTGACATGTTAACTTTCTTACCATTTATGAGATGCCATATGAGTAATTGCTCATCCTTGGTAGTATTATCCTTGGAACCTAGTTTTGGAATAATTTTTATAGCAATTATCATATGGAATAGTCTCAGGATAGCCTTCAATCTAGTCCTAATTAACTTTTTATCACTTTCATCCTGTGCTAAATGCTCAACAGCAAACTCAGGCAAAGAAATCTCAGGGAGGATTGCCAAATTCTTTATGAATTTATCATAACCACTGCCTTAAGATTGGTCATTTACAAATAATTTTTACAGTCATCCTAATATCAATTCCTTTAACCAAGGATGTAATAGCCATAATCTCCTCCTTCTTCTTTAATTACTTACTCTCAATATACAAATTTGAATAAAAAAAGCTAAATTAACCTAGGATAGTAAGGGTCATAAGAAAATGCTACATTTTGTCATAAAAAGATGCAACAAGTCCATTCCTACATCATTCAGAGAAGAAAAATCACCTTTCTTCTTAACTAACAACCGCTTCCTGAGGATAATCTTATTAAAGAAGTCTACTTTATCATGTCTATAAATTCATACATGTCCTAATCGTACCATTCTTCCTCATTCCCTTCACTACCCAAAGTGTCAATAGAAATTTCTTCAATTTTTTCCTCCTCGCTATTGGGTTTTTGACGTTATTTCTTCCTCTTTTGAACAGTGGGAATTATAGGAGTGAATTTTCATTTTTGCCCAGTGGAATAAAATGCATTACCTTTTCCCTATGATTTTGATGCCTTCAACCCTTTTGCTTCCCTTTTGTAGTTATTTTGTTGCAACCTCCTTTCATAATTCCTTTCCCCTTGCCTTCTGTTTTGGGGATATTAGCTTGCTACTATCTCTCTCACTCTCCATAGTTAGGGATTTGGGCATTTTGTTAGCCCTAGCCTTCCTTCCAGTCACCATTTATGTGGATTACTAGTGATGTTTGGGATTACTTGGCGGTTGAGGGTGGTTTTTCAAGTAAGTTCTTCCAGGAGAAGTTATTTCTTTACTCTATTCGAGTGGGTTTGATTGAGTGTTAAATGCTACATTTTTGTTCAATTTTTAGAGGGATCTAAAATTTTCATTTCTCACATTTTGACAAACAATGTCAATTTTCAAATTTTGGCATATTTTGGCAAAATTATTTCTCCCTTTACTCATTTTGGGAGCATATTAGACTATATGCATCATTTTGATTTTCTTTTTTTATGCATTTGGTATCCAGTTTGCACCATTTTATAACAATATGCAATAAACTCAATAAGTCAAATTTTAGTGAGTTCAATACATCTTTAAGCAAACTGCACTCACATTGTCTACACCTATAACCCAATTTTCTTTGCAAAATAACACGCTTTCATCCATTTTATAACAACTGTTGCACATGTTTGACATAACAAAGAAGGAATTACTTTTTATTTTCTCCAAACTACTAAAGATAAATGGTATAATTGTCCTAATTCCATATAAAGTGTTAAAGTCTCTATTATTTGAAACCATTGAAAATACAAAAAAGTCTCTATTTTTTTTTTTTAAACGGAGGTAGTATAACTTTTCTTATTGAATTTCAAATTCAAACTAATTTTAAAATATTTTGAATCAAACAAAATTCAGTTGATTTATTTTTGACTTCCAATTTTCCGCAATAATACTTTAGACCCTAATATTTTTTTCTTTCAAGTTACACAAGGAAGAAAATCCTCGTGAATCGAATCAGAATCTAATTTAAATATTTATATGCTTTTATACCCTAATGTAGCCATTAGGAACATTGAAAGGTTAGAAATTTTAGGTGTGATAATAAAGAGAATGGTGAAGTCATAATGTCACTTTCAAAGCAGAAATATCAATTGCATACCAATGAATTAATTGTGGTTACAAATATATTTCATACATCTTTAAATATCATCTTAATTAAGATTCACAACCAAATCATTTTAAACCTAAGACCAATTTTCTCAAAAGGTTTAAACAAATAAAAACAAAATAGTCAGACCACAACATTTTTTTTTTGTTCCTTAAGAGTTTGAGAATAACATTTTTAGAGGTGATACATACATACATATATATATATATATATATATATATATATATATATATAGTGCTATAGCAATAATAACTTTTAGCTTTCTAATCGGTTAAAAAGTCAATAGCTATTACTTGTAGCGTTCAGTAACATAGCTTTTGATGTAGTTTTTAGCTGTTTAAGTAACATTTTATCAAAAGTTAATCCATGTAACTTGTAGTTTTTAACGTTTTATAAACATCTAATATAAACAGCTAAACGTTATTCAAATAGTTAGTTAATTTTGCTGAACAGACGAAATAGCTCCAAGCTCAAAACTCCACTTTAAAACATTTTTTTCAAAATCCAATTTTAGCTGCAATTGGCTTCTCTCCCGCCAATAGTAGTAGCTCTTTCAATAAAATTTTATCACTTAATTTCAATTTTATTTTATTTTTATTTTGCTTTTTTAGCATTCTTTCCGTGTTATGGAATTGCTATTATTCTAAGGAAAGTTGCCAGAATTTTTTTTTAATAAAATTTTTTACCATCTTCAAATATAGAAAATGTGACGCCAAAATTAATTTCTGGATTTATTTTGGTTATATTTGTTTAAAAATTAAGTAAGTATGGATTTAGGCGTTGATAGTATTGTTACCCTTAAGTTTTGACTATCATCAAAATACTAAACACTATTTCTGTTGTTGTTCAAAAGTGTTTGTAATGCAGTTTAGTAGTAGGATGAGTAATTTGTACAACGTAAACCACTTCAACTTTTGCAATTTTGAAATGAATTATCTTACTTATTCCTATCCACTTATTGAGATAATAATAAAAAAATTATCTTACATTTAAAATAATATAAAATATTATTATTAATTATTTTTAATATTAAAAAAATAATATTTTAAAAAATATAAGCATTAAAAATTTACTATGTTTAAAAATATTTTTTAACATGGCTTAAATTTTTTAATATTATATATTATAATCAGTTATTTACAATGAAAAGTAGTGATTATAATATTAATTTGTCATTTTTAATCACTTTATTTTTAACCACTATTTTATCAAATGTTTTCATTTTATATCACTAAATTAATCAAACAATGAAAAAATGACAAAAGAACATACAAGGATTAAATTGTTTAGATGCCAAAATTTAGGGGATAAATTATAATTATCTTATTTTTTAATTCTATTGATTGTATTCTTTGTACACACAACACAAGAAATTTAAATGAATATATGAAATGTTTGAATTGCATCACTGGAAATTTTTTCAAATCAAAATATTACTACCATTATTTACTTTAAAAAAAATATAAATTATTCCATTTAATTAATTATTATATAATTTTTTTTGAAAATGATAATTATTTTAATTGTTTAATGTGACATAAATTTGACAAAATTATATTATAAAATGCATTATGAAACACGTTTTTCGGTTTTTTTAATCTTACTTTGTGAAATAGTAATTTAAATTGGAAAAAAAATAGTTTACCAGTAAAAGAAAACTTATCTTCTAAAAAAAAATAATATTTATCAAATTTACAACTAACATACGGAGATAAAATAATAATTTGGAACATTAGATTAAGTAAAAAATGGTAGGTATTACTGTACTGCCCTAACTTGACTTAATCACCAATATAACCCAACATTAAATTTATTTTTTTTTTGCCTGCCACGGTATCCAAGACTTCGCCCCGACTAATCCGTTGGTTGACTTGGGTTGTACACCTGGCTATAATGGGTGATTCTTCCAATAAGGATTTTTTGTATTTACAAGGTGTCAAACTCGAGACCTTTGCTTAAGCAACGTCAAGTTACTTACCAGTTGAGTCAACCCTTGTAAGTACTAAACATTAAATTTCAAAAAAAAAAAAAACATATTACGACTATTCTTAAATTTAAAATAATAATAATAAAATTAAAAGAAAATAGAGGGAAGAAGGAGCGGTAGGTTTTAACATTTGGAAGCAGTTTGGATTAATTAAGTTATAAGAAAAGGACGTGAAGGAAGGTTATGAATGCATGGGATACTTGCCCACTAGACGTTATGCAAATTAATTATTGTAAAATAAATTAATAAAAAATTGAAACACCCCCACAATGCCCTCGCTCCCACCCAAAAACCCTCGACTCCATCGTCAACTAATAATATACCCCCAAATACTCTCCTCTCTCTCTCTCCTTTTTTATTTTCAATCATCCTTTTTTTGCTCCCCCTCAGAAACCTCTCTCTCTCTCTTTACTTTTAGAAATGGAGTCTCTTGACCCAGCTGCTTGTTTCATGGACGACTTACTATTCGACTTCGCTTCTGACATAGTAGAAGACGACGACGATGAAGACCACAACAAACCCAGAAAGCCCCTTCCTACCCTTAACCCGAATGGGCTTCACACAGATGATTCTACCCATCCTTTACCTGTAAGTTTATAAGACTTCCCGTTCGTTCACCGTCAGTCATGATTATGAGAATAGTTTTCCTCTTCTCTATTCCTTTTGTCTTTGCTGGGTTTATGTGGGGTGTCGTCGACTCGCCCTGACTCGGTTGCTTTTAGGGCTGTTGCCGAGTTAACTCGGCCATTTTTTTGTCTTTCTTGGATGACTCGCCATGATGGCGACTCGGCCGAGTCAGAATAGACGGCATTGAATGGTACACGTTACTGATATTTACTTTTTTTTTAATTTTAATTAATTATTCAAAAACGTGAGTTGTTGGCCGAAAGCCACCTTCTGCTGGATTTGAATGGACGATTCTAACCATTTGAGTCCCATACTAGTTGAAGACACGTGTCAGTTAAAGTTGGCTTTACTGAAGGGTGGTTTTGGTATTTAAAGGTCAAAATGCGTCTTTATTGGTATGAGCTGTGGCTCACGAGTTTAGAGTTGTATCCAATAAATGTCCAGCAATTAGTTGCCTCTTTTATGCATCCTAAATTGATAGGAGCACTCCCACTTGAAAAGACAACATTATCCTAAAAAATTCTCCTTCCCAACTCAACCAACTCTCACTGATTAAACAAAACGTGAGGGGCAATTTCACATGGGTGGCCCACGTGACACTAATAGGGCGCCCAACGCCAATTATACACGAGACGAGTTACTGAGTCGAGTCAACCATTTGCTTTTTCCTTTTATCTTGAAAATGAAAATTGGGGGTTCTATAGGGTTCTGATATTTCCAATTTCTCGCTCAGGAATTTGCAGAAGAAGAGCTAGAATGGATGATAAACAAAGATGCCTTCCCGCCGTTGGAAACATTCGTCGACATAATGTCAGAGCACCCGGGTAGCCTCCCTAAGCAGGAAAGCCCAGTTTCGGTGCTTGAAAACAGCACAACGAGCAGCAACAGTATGAGCGGAAATAGCGGTTCAAATGGCAGCGTAATCATGAATTACTGCCGCAGTCTACAGGTGCCAGTGAAGGCGCGAAGCAAGCAACACCGTAGACGGCGTCGCGACCTCCAAGCCCACCAATGCTGGTGGAATCAAGAGAATTTGAAGAAAGTAAAGCCGGCAGTTACATCATCATCATCAACAATAGGAAGAAAATGCCAGCACTGCGGGTCTGAAAAGACACCGCAATGGAGAGCGGGACCAATGGGGCCAAAAACCCTTTGTAATGCATGTGGAGTAAGGTACAAGTCCGGGAGACTTGTACCCGAGTACAGACCCGCGAGTAGTCCCACATTTTGCAGTAAATTGCATTCAAATTCACACAGGAAAGTTGTGGAGATGAGGAAACAGAAGCAGGTGATGGGATTGTTGGTTGTGAAACCGATGGAGAAAGGGTAGATTTTTTATTTATTTCATTTTTTTCCCTTTTTTGTAATAGCATAGTTAGGAAGTTGATGGAATCGAATAGGTGATTTAGTAGTTTAATTTGGTTTTGAAGGAAATTGAGTAGAGGAATTTTGACTTGCTTAGTGTGTGTATGGTTGGTTGGTTGGTTGTGTTTTTAGAATAGAGAAAAAAAAAAAAAGAAAGCTTAAGCTAGTGGTGTTATTAATTCTTTTTCTGCATTTGGTTTGATTGATGAAAAATTATAGGCAAACAAACGATTTCTGGTTGAGGGATTCATTTTTTGTGCTATTTTATGATATAGGTCTCCTTCTCCAAGGAGCACATGATTCAAACTTTTAATTCTTGACTGGACTCTGCAAATTTTCAGTTCAGAAGAAATTCATATCTGATAAGGTATTTTCAGAGGTTTATGTCTGAATATAACCATTCGGTTTTGGTCATCATAACATGACACGGGGGCTGACTAATTTCCGGAACTCGAACTCGAGAGGCTTTTGGAAAACTCGAATGTGAGACTTTGGGACTTTGGGGAAATTAGCGTTCATCATTTTGTTTGGTGAACTCAACTTTGGTGAAATTAGTGTTCGTTCAGCGTTTTGTTTTGTCAATTGAAACAGTAATAATGGTAGATGAAAATTAATAAAGAAATGAAGCACATGGGTGTGGTCGGTTTGATATGGTCCCGATAAGGCATTGAAGAAGTGAAATAATTGAAGAAATAATGAAATACCATTGCTTCCAGAAGTGGGCAAAGGGACTTATGTTGATGTTCCTGTACGACAGATGAGCGATTATACCTTTAATTTCTTTCTAACGCAGTTCTTAATTCAACGGTAGTATGTCACACCCCACATGGCCGCACTGCCTTTGTCTATCAAATTTGGGCCATCAATTTTTTGCTTCTAAATAATGTAATTAATTATTGGATTGAACATGCAATTCCCTTTTTATTCTGCCAAAAAAAAAATCTTGGAATTTTGAAAATTCAAATGGTTTGTGAAATGCCAAGGATTGAATAGAATATTTTCATTTATGTACTCCATTAAATGTGAAAAAATACACATGATACATAACCATCTCATCTAATGATACGATTATTTTCATTTCATCATATATAAAAATTTTGATGATTACGTCGTTTCTGTCACCGTTACAATTTATTTCACATTTCACCAATTCAAACCAACCTTCAAGAGAAGTTTTAAAACTTTTTTGGGGTTGGTCTAAAAGCAGGGCTGGTTTAATTAAAAGGGTTTTGAGTTGAGAAATTTGTAGTCCAGAATGAATCCAGACCCATGAGCAACTAGAATTGGATATGGGTTTTCATTACTAGAGGAATAAATAGCGGTATCTTTCCTACTTGACTTTACAAATTCAAACATCACATGCCAGGAATCAGGAAGAATTTAGGGGAAAAACAAATAATTAGTGGGGTTCATTTGACAATCACAGCTTATATTCTTAACTTCAAAATAATGAACACAGTGTTGTTAAGTGAATATAATAATAATCTGAGAACATAATAAAAAGCATAGCAAGTGAGGCAGGCTTTATAGTGTGGACTTGTAGTTATAGACACCTTTCATGGTGAACAGGG
The DNA here is from genome assembly GCA_949640765.1 of Croton laevigatus. NCBI lineage: Eukaryota > Viridiplantae > Streptophyta > Magnoliopsida > Malpighiales > Euphorbiaceae > Croton > Croton laevigatus. Next base: position 23,415 of record CATIWJ010318135.1, read on the forward strand.
CAGTAAAGGGAATCTTTTTCCATTAACAAAGCTTCCTACCTCATATGGCAGAAGAAGAAAGCTTTCATGCCCAACTTGTGAGGTCACTCACAGTTTTTCCCATTTCAACTATGATCTTTTATATATATAAATATAAAGAGAGAAAGAAAGAAAGTCACGTCTATTTCAGAACAGAAATAAAGGAAAACAACTTCTCGTGACAATTTTATTTTTTAGGTAAATGGGGTGATTTAATTTATAAAAAAGCAAGAGTGAATATCAGTAGTAAATTATAAGAGAAAATAGGAATAATTAATTTAGTCTTATGATATTAGGGGAGAAAAGCAAAGCAAAGAAATTGGTATGAAAATGAAAGTTTGAATATCGGCATTGTTTGCGCCTGGGGAATTTGAGAAAATGGTAGGTTTTTTTTTTGGGCGGCAAGCAAAGTGGGTGGCGGCTTTATCTGCTTTGCTTTGCTTTACAATTACATAACTTGACTAACAACATGAACATATCCCTGTTCAGTTCTAGAACCCAAGTTTCTGTGTTAGTAATACACTATTCCGATTCAGTGACGGAGCCAGGAATTTGTCCTCGGAGGTCCAAATCCTGGCTACGTACCTCATCTCATTTGTTAAGTGGATAATTCATTATATTAGGTCGTAATCCAGGATCGGAAGGAAGATTATGTATATATAACTGATGTTCTTCAACAATAACTTCATTTTGTTTATCAACAAGTATCTCATCTTGTTTATGAACAATCACTTTATCTTATTTCTCAAGCAGTTGTTCATTTTGATTAACGGATGATGATGAATCTATACTAGGTTTCAACCTTTTAAACAATCGTTCCATAATTACATTTTAAGAAAAAAAATTGCCAAATTACGACCAATTAAATGAACAAAACCATTGACATATTAAAAGAGTAGTATCCAAGTATTTAATGAATTTAGTATCCAAGTATCTAATGAATTTCCTCCATATAATGTGAAAGCCAATTTCCTTTGCTAGTCCATCCTTAAATAAATTAATACTATACAGAGCAAAATTCAATTCAATTTATTAAGAGAAGAGTTAAAAAAAAAATTAAATGTTCAAATTGTATTAAAAAATTCTACATAATTAATAAGGAAGGTTCTCAACATTATGAATTGATTGAAAAAATTATAATTGTGTTATAATTATTAATTATTAATTAGCATTGCTGCTATTAATAATGGCTATAAAAAATACTAAATTTGATTTCAAGAAAAATTTAACAAAATTATTTTCAATTATCAAATCAATCTACTACATTTCGTTCAATTTGATTACAACAAATATAATACAACTATGCCAAGCAACATTTACAAAGAATTGAAGTCAAATTTGTAATGTAAAACTAAAACCCTAAAACTCAAATTAACAAACAAATAACAACAAAAGCTTAAACCTATCTTACCTTATCTCCGGCAAAGCAACGGCCACAGATCGAGCTGGATGGCGGCGGAGCGGAGGTGAAGTGAGCGGCTGCTGGAGCTGGACGGCGGCGAGCTGCTTCTTTGTCTCCTATATTTTCTAATTTCACGATATACAAACAGAGGAAGCGAGAGGATGATGGGCTTATGTTGTTTTGATTTTATTTTTTTTTTCCCTGTTTGTATCAAACACCATCGTTTGATATTAAAAAAAAAAAAGGAAAAATTTAATCAAAACATTGCCGTTTTGATTAGTATAGGAATAAAAGAAATTTTTATGGGCCTCACGTTTGGGCCATATCTTTCTTTCCTTCCGTCTTTTATTTCTTTCTTTTCATCTTTCTTTATTTCTTTCCACCTTCTTCATTAACGCCGCCGGTCCTCTCTCTCTGTCTCTTCTGTATTTTCCGAGATTCTTCTTCATTTTTTTCCCAAAAAACCATGGGGCCCATGACCCCCAATGGCCCTAACGTAGCTCCGTCTTTATGTATAGGCATCTAAGCCCAATAGAATAATCCAGTAATAAGACATCTCTTTTTTAAGATCAATATTTCAAATTCGAGACTTATCTGAATTTTCTTTTCCAATTCCCTTGAATAGAATATCTATGTAAAAAAATAAACATACAACTACTTACTATTTTCTTCTCAAGTCTCCTCGAAGACTAACTGAATCAAATCAAATATTAAACAAATAAGGAAAAAGACAGCTTTGCCGCCCACTGAAAGGCAAAATAACGTCTGAATTTTCCCAATTGAATAGTCAACATTGTAGCACAACTATTAGAAAATTATAGTACAATAACTTTCTCTCAACTTGCCTTCCCTGCCCTTTTGTCTCACTCCTTGTGTATATGTTTTGACCATTTGACCGATCAAACTGAGATCCTAAAAATTGGACATTATTTCATTCAAAACTACATATTTACCCCCCGATAGTGCAGCATCATTAAATAATGAAACAAGTGGCTGAAGTCAATGACAGAAGTTTAGGATGAGAGTGCAATAGCATAAGGGTAAAAGGCAATCGTCTGATTTGGAGTAAAATCAATTTCCACAACATTCTTTTCCCATAGCAAAACGTAAACATTGGGTTCACCTTTTACATTATAAGGATTTTTGTATTCAACATACATACTTTGTAGAGAATTTAGTCCTTTGAAAAGAAAAATTGAATTAAACTTCAGTTTTGGATCATATACAATAAGTCTCTAATTGTATTGTTTAATTCTAGATACTGGATAGGCAGACAATATATATGAAAATAAATGGTCTATATTATTCTACAAATGATGTTAGATTTTAGATTGAGGAAATAGTTTTAAGCTCTCTTCATATCTTCATTCTAATGGTATTATTCAACGTTGTTGTCATGAACATATACGTCGAAACTAGGGCTGAGAATTCGCAACAAGACAAGTACAGAGACAAAGGAGAAATATTGAGGAAACTGAAGTTTGTATATTTTATCTCACAAAAACTTCTGTTTTAATCTTAAATACAATTAGGGATTGTTCTAGCCTCTAAATACCAAAGTAAAGATAAATACATAAGGAAAGATTTACAAAATATTTACATAAGGAAAGATTTGATTCCATGATTCCCTAATAATTCGGTTGACTGAAAACCGAACTGAACCGAATTTGCGGTTTTCGATTAATCGAAGAAGAAAATATGAAAACCAAAACCGTATATCAAACTGAATTTTTTCGATTAACCGAAAATTGCCAATAACAAAAAAAATAATCGATTAGTAACTAAAAAATACTGACAATTTGTTCTTGTTTTCAAAACAGAAGATTCTGTTAATTGAAGCTGAAATTCTATATTTAGCCTATACTCATTAAAACGATGTAGTATAGTAGGTTTGGTTCAGTTTTTCGGTTAACTGAACTAATCAAAAATTTAAATCAGCCTAACCAAATACTGAACCAACTAACCGAAACCGAAATAAAAAAAAAAAAGTCAAAATTTCCGTAATGAAAACCAAAAATTTTTTTCAAAATTTCGGTATTGATAGAGTTCCGTTCGCCCTAGTTGAAACAGAGTAAAGGGTGTTGAATGAAAACACATATTAATAATTGAAATTATTTTTGATGTGTTTTCTTCCACAGATCTAAAAGATTTTATGAGATATTTTTTCATTTGTGTAAATCTGTATTTTATGGCTTTCAATCTGAGGTATACTTGCATATTTCTCCATATGGAACACGATGTTTGAAAGAATAAGTTTTGAAGACAAAAACACCATCAAAGATTGTGTTTAGAAGAATCCTTAGTGCATATAACTAATTCTCAAGGGTGAAATTTCAAGAATATATGTCAAGATAATACATCAATATATATTTATGGTGTTTTCAGTTTATTGTGGTTTCTTGTGAAGATTTGGCATTTTTTTTTTTTTTAACAAATTTCTTGTGATCTTGAGCTGTTTGTTTGTACACCAATTGAATGGAAATATCAATATCTCTGTTAAATAAAATCATTTTTCTTCCTTTGTGACTTTGCTTAAGTAAAAGTCTGATTATTCCGCCTTTATTTTATTTATACCTTTCACTTCAACGTTATAGTAAAAACAAATTGGCACGGTAGTATCATGTGATTTCTTT